>KZ108215.1:99687-159298 GCA_002116355.1 Dothistroma pini CBS 116487
CCTTCTGCTGCTGATCGTACATCATCTTCTCGACCATCGTCCTCGTCTCTCCCTCCAAATCGCTCAACTTTGAGTTCTCCGGCTGGATCTTGGAGGTGTCGATTTTGGGGGCTGAGGTAACAACGTGTGGCCACCATTCCATCTTGTTGACTTTTTGGAGGTGGATGTTGAGCTCTTTGTTGGAGGATCCGATAGTTTCGAGCGTCCAGGTGGACTCGTCGAGGTCGATGGGGTGCGGGAGGGTGCCCTGGAGAGCGTGGTTAGTCTGGTCGGCTCTCGAGGTTGGGGAAGGAGGCAGAGGTACGAACATTGATTATCGGCTCTTGTCCTTTGACGCCGGCTTTGAGAGTGGTCTTGGTGATCTTGACATCAAAGTCCCTTCCCTTCAAGTTGGCTGGCACTGGCGACGCCAGGTCGACGTCTGCGATTGTTTGTGTCCATTTGTATGGCAGCTGGCTCTGCTCTTCATCCTCTTTCGCCTTCGCAGCCTTGTCGAGTTTCTCGCGCTCCTCAGGAGTTGGCGATGCTGGTCTGTCTGCCATCTTGGTAGGCTGGATGTTGCTGTTTGAGAAGAAGTCGCAAACGAAGCGGGCAAGATTCCGCGCAGGGTGGAGTGGTCAACTTTTGTTTGGCAGGAACATCCCTGACCGCGACGACAACCAGGCTGTCTGTGCTACACAGTCTCGCCTGAGGCCGATCAGCATACAATGAGATATCGAGAGTCGTATTCGCGATGGCTCATTCAGCAACACCGTCCTCAATCCGCCCCCCATCTGCCCAGAGCTCGGCCATCACTCGGCGCGGACTAGCAAAGGCGACATCATTTGATTCATGTTCCGAGCGCGTCCGTCGCAGACGAAGCAGTTCGGCCTTGTCTAGCAGCATCCATGATCAATATGACATAGCAGTTCCTCATCCTTGTACAGCTGCCCTGCCCTGCCGAGTGCATCGAACGTATCGCCAAGCTAGACGAGCCGAGAACAGGGTCAAGTCGAGCTCAGGAAGTCGCCGTAGCCGGCGATGCCGACGCAACGCGTCTAATCTCGCAGCTGTGAGCATTCGGGTGTATGGCGTTCTCGACCTGTATCCCTTGATCGTTCCTCCCAAGGTGGGGTTGCGTAGGGATCGCCTTCCCAGGCCAGGCCCAGAGCGGGGCAAGGAGTGACGGCAGAGCTCTCCTGCCGGTAATGCTGGGACCTTGATGGCATATAAGTACTGCCTGACCCTTCTTTCCGATACTGCTAGCTACACAGGATACTGAAGCATTGGAAAAGAAATCTCGGAACACTCGGAATCCTCGGAACACACTTTATAAACAGCCCAGTACGCGCCATCATCTAAACCCCAACATCCAAATCTATAATGACAACACTCCTCTGCAGCTCAAACAACCACCCTACCAACACATAGCAACCATGCCCGCAACGACCACAGTCGTCTACCCTCAGGGTGCCAAATTCAACAAAGAATACTACAAGTCTACACACATGCCCTTGGTCCAGGAGAAGTGGGGCAAGTACGGCCTCAAGTCCTGGAGAGTCATCTTCTTTGGCGACGACGCCCCATACTGCGTCCAAGCTTCTCTTGAGTGGGACTCGACCCAGAACTTTCAGGATGCTGCCAGCAGCCCAGAGGCTAAGGAGGTTCTTGGTGACGTTCCAAACTTTTGCGACAAGGACCCTGTGATTATGACTGCGGACGTTGCATTCTCTTCTTAGGGGGAGGGAGACGGAGCGAGGGATGAGGCCAGGGAGGAGGGAGAGTGGGAGGCACCGAGGAAGGAGGGATGGGGTTGTGGTGAGGGCACCGGATATGTAGATATGATGGTATGGAATGATGGAATTAGATGTGGCATACACAGTACTAGTGTCACTCCGTGAGGTTGTCTTCTTCACGCTTGCATTTTCCTAGCCTCTCGCAGAGACAATCGTCTCGTTTCCAATTACTGTTCACTATCAGCATGAATCTCACTCAGACATACTGCGACAGTGCTCACAGCGAGAGGCCATAATGCCTATACTTTCTGCCACGTCTCCCTCCGCTACATTTGTTTATGCATACAGTTAACCATACCCACAATGTCAATCTAATTCCCTTGCGGCGTCGCAAGGTCCATCACAACGCTCCTCAGCATTCCCGGTCCGTCCTACCAACACCGCCTCTCCATCCACGAGTTCACCTTCCCAGACTCGAACAGCTACATGCCCAACAGTGCCTGCATAGCCGTATTCGCGAGATAAAGCAGATGCTGATCTGGACTCCGACCTCACAGACCTGGACTTGTCATCCAGAAGAATCTGTCGAAAATTCGTGACAGCCAAAGATCCCGTCGGAAGCTGTACCCGCAGAAGCAATCGCGGTGGGATTGAGGTGATGGGGATTGTTCATCAAGTTCCCAAGTGAACTTAGTTGATACAAGAACATGATACCTTGTCGTCGTCGTCTTACCGATGACCAGATCAGGACACAGAACAGGCGGATTACAAAATGTCAACATTACAGCAGTCCAGACCCACCATTCCGTATAAAGAGGCCTGTCCCTGTGCCTGCACCAATGGCATTTGAGTCTGACATTAACACTTTCGGCGTCTCAGTTGGTTGCGCAGGAAATGGTGGATCCCGGGCTGTTACTTGCGGTTACATATGCGACATCTGCCGCGCTGACCGACATGTGAACATGGACGCCAGAGCGAGGAAGACCTAGGACCGTGCTTGAATAGAGACAGGTGGGAGGAGACTCGAGAAGCGACGGTCTTGCCGGCGGTGCTGGAACTGATCGAGTGCTGTTCGTGTGTCGATGGCCTTGAAGCGCAGACTCGATGGTCTCAGGGAGAGAGGTTGTGGACGTCAGTCTGAAAATGAAAAGGGGTAGAGGATGTTCAAGGCGTTCTTCTGGAATGGGTGTAATTGGTTAGTGGGTGATGCTCGGTAATTGAGTGAGGCAAAGGTTCTGAGGACGCTCAGGAAGGACTGTTTGTATGTTGAACATGTTTGCCGCCGACGGATCTGAAAGGCCTGGCTCAATATCCCGGTAGTGAGCACAGGACAAGCTCAATGTTCACAGGGCTATCGTGAAGAGAAGTGTTCTGTCGTGTCTTGTCCAAACGACACCCCACGGTACACGTTTAGTCTCCAACGGGGTTGGGACTGCGGTGTGTCAGCCTGAAAAATGTAAGATGGAAGAGCGACATCAGGATGGGTCTCGAGAACATAATCGAGCAGGTGCAACCGAGTCATCAAGCCGACTGGTAGCACCATAATCAATCTGACAAGGTTCGCCTGGATGAGTGTCCGGGCCTCTTGGGAGGGACATCTCCTCAGCATCATCAGAATCTCTAGGCAATCTTCCAATTGTACTCCCCGCTCGGAATCCTTCGCAGTCATTGTCAGACCCTGACCTCCAATCCTCAGTATCACCAGTCTCCTCCTCCTCCTCCTCATCACCCACGCTCGCCTCCTCAAAACTCTCCCAAGCTCCACGAGGGGAGTTTCCTGGCAGAGATCGCGGCGAGAACCATCCCTCAGAAAGCCGAGGTGGGTCCAGGATGCTTGGACTGAATGATGCTCTGAGTCCGGCCGCGGTGGGAGCATTCAGCACGCGGCGATCGAGGTCGTGAGGTGATTGATGAGAACGGCTTGAGGGAAGTATGCTTGGAGACTACCCATCCATGGTGCAGTCATCGCTGGTGTGGGACAGTGGCCTGGTGGAGGTCTTTGAGGATTGCGCTTCATCTTTAGCCATTGCAATAGAGACTTGCTCCGTGAAGTTGTTGGGTCGGAGTTGAGGAAGGACTGTGCATGCCTTGAACGGAAATGGTCGGAAGGATGATTGCTGTGTTTGCCATATGGGTCAATGGGCCTTGACATGAGTGCTCAATAATGAGAGTCGATGCACTGGCGGTGTCCATGAACAAGAGACATGGCATGCCCAAAGGCCGATCTCAAAGAAGCTGAGTTGATCTGGTATCTCACTCTCATATGCCACTGCCACCCTATGCGACCCTACATGAAACCATGGTATCTCAAACAAAGCATTACATCGCGTCAGAAGCATCGTTACCTCATCACACCTTGTAAATGCATCACGCATTACCTAGTCCAACCAAAGAAACTCCTGAAATGGCTGTCATCCAGCCAGTCTGAGAAGATAGACCTCTCCGTAGGCGCAGGCACAGCCGTAGCATTTATCATCCCCGCAGGCTGCGAGATGCCAAGGTAGTCTTGCACATCTGCCCAGTTTCTCATGACCCAGTATGCTACAGCTCCAATCAGTCCACAGCCGCCGACGACTTGTAGCAAGACAAAACCTGTCCTTCTGAAGGTCTGACCAAAGGCAAGTACTCCTAGTGGATCGCGAGGGTCGATGATTCCCAGGTCGCCTCCAAGACGACCAGCTTTGGGCCGGTGGGCATCATGCATGGGCATGAGTTGCTTCTCACTCTCGTTAGAGTTTGGCGTGGTTGAGCGAGCAGTATACATTTGTATGTACTTCCGACGCTCGTTTTCCAGGCTACGCTTGAGGTCTTGAGCCCACTTAGCGATGCGTACTTGGCGGAAAGGTTCTGAAGGTTGCGATTGCTCATTGTACTTGGCAAGAGCATACTCGGACGCACCGACAGCATTGCTTGCCAACGCAGAAGTGTCTGAGATAGCGGGAGATGCTGAACGGTAATAGCTCGACGTTGAGTGAGGAACAAGGACCTTGCTGGGATCTTCCAATAAGCTGCCAGTACTTGTGACACCTGGGCTTTGCGATCGAAGGAAAGAAGAGCGAGTAGTGAGGGCCTGGAGATTCTCTTGTCTCCAAGTAACAAATTTGCTAGCAGACTCGTGTCGCATCCTGGCGATGTTATGAGGTGTCAGTAGGAGATCAACCAGTTTGCCAAGCTCACTGGGTGCAAGAGGCTGCAAATATTGCGAGGACATGAGTATACTGGCATCGATGGTTTCAGCGTCATCATCCAACGCTGACGATATCGCGAAAGGCTCGGCAGACGTCGTGTCTTCGCCGTTGTTACTGAGCTGGTATGGCTCAGACTTCATGATGTCGAGCATTTGTATGATTTGTGACTTGCGGATGGCTAGTCGCCCCGGTGTGACAGTGTCTGCCCGTCCAATGAGTGGGATAAAGTTTGTCCAGGCGCAGAGGCACTGAAGAAGTTCAGCGTGACGCATGGTGCCCCAGTGTACTGGGCTGGCACTCTCCAGGGGTGTCGGATCGAAGAGGTATACGACGGCATCGATTTGGACGCCGCCTTCCCCGCCGAGCAAACTGACAATCTCGCTATCGCTCAGACTCTCGAAGCTGGACGCTCGTCGAAGGCCGAGCTTGACGTGGTCGAGCACTCTCTGT
Organism: Dothistroma pini CBS 116487; assembly: GCA_002116355.1. Classification (NCBI taxonomy): domain Eukaryota; kingdom Fungi; phylum Ascomycota; class Dothideomycetes; order Mycosphaerellales; family Mycosphaerellaceae; genus Dothistroma; species Dothistroma pini. The sequence goes on from KZ108215.1 coordinate 105,041, forward strand.
ACCGAATCATCGTCGTCCAGCGACGGTGTATCAATGAATGTCAGATTCCGCTCGAGAACGCCCTCGCCTACGCTCGATCGCCGATGCAGGCTTCGACTGCGTTCAGCATCGGTCCACCAGGATGGATACGGTCGGGTCGAGGCAAGAATCTCAGTGAATGTAGAAGAGATACTGTAGTTGTCGACGTTGGTCGATAGCGATGTTTGACTTGACGAAGTCTGCGCCACTTGATCGACGTGAACAATATGCTCAGAAGTGCGGAACACGCTATTGATGAAGCTGGACTTGCCAACGCCCTTTGGTCCGAGCACCATAATCTTTGCTCGGCCCATTTGTCTTCCTTGCTCCGTGAATGGCCTTCTAGAGGGCATGGCTAAGCTGGGCATGACCAGCTGCTGCATTCGCGGATCTGGTCGCACATTGTGGTCTTCATCGTCGGAGGAACTCGCCTGGCTGTTAGACTCATCGGCGAGACCTCCACTGGCAACACTGGCTTCCTCATCGCTCAATCTGAAAGACTTGGGCGACGCTGAGCGGGGTGTACTGGGAGTTGCAGGTTCTGGGTGCGGACTCAATCGGATCGGAGTAAGTGGTTGGCTCATGTTGATCGAGGACGTGGCGGAACTTCTGCGCACTCCTCGCCTCTGTGGAGAGTCTGTATTCAAAGTCGGTGGCGAAGCTACAGCGCGTTGTTGAGAAGGCGATTGCTCTGACGAAAGTATCCGTTGGCCGGTAGCTATTATCGTTGGATGCACGCGATTGCCCGCTCGGCGCTGCTTGTGAAGTTTCGCGTGAGGATCATCGCCTGCCATGGACGACACTTCGCTGCTATTGCTCGCTGTCCGTAACAAAGCGTTTTCTGCCGCAGGGAATGCCGAGTTTATTGTATCCTCGAGACTTTGTACACCAAACGAGCTCCCTGACATGACGGTGCTTGCAATGGGTGTCTTTTGTTCTTCTGATACTGACGAGCTTCGTGACACCTTCCGGCCTCTGTGTGCGGCGTTATGTTTCTCCTTCTCCAATTCTTTTTCTGTCTTCAAGAAGAATGTCGTGGGTCCTGAGTGTTCGCGGTGATGGCTCGACGCGGGGTTTCCAACGTTCTTCTTCGCCTTGCCGTCTGGCGCATGGGGGCTCTGAATCGAGCTCATCGCGATGTCCGCATCTGGCATCAAGATGTCGAGGTCTCGGTGGTGCGCAGTGCCCTTGCGTCCGATATCGTCGATATGGGGTATTCGGAGTTGCAATGGGAATTCGATAGCTTCAGCGCCTACAAACGGGTGTCTTTCGGTCACACTGACGTTGTGCTCGCTCTTGGACAGTCAGTCGGACGGTCCTCATGCAATGATCAATCTGTCAGTCGAAACGCTTGGGTCCTCCTGATCCATACCCCAGGGCAGTGGTGATGTTGACATGGACGGAGATCGGCTCGGTGTGGTGCCCCTCATGCAGGCATGAGCCTGGCCTGGTGGAAGCTAAGGTGGAGGAGTGCACGGGGGTGGAGCACGAGGGACGAGGATGCCGTCCGAGACACAGTGGAGTAGTCTGATACAATGAACCAAGACCAAGACGACGACCTCGCCCACGAGACTCGTTGAGCACAGGAGAATGAAGATGACACGGCTGTTGTGTATCGAGAAGTCGCTCGGCTCAGAACACCGATTATGGTTAGGGGGCGGCTATATTGGTGCGTGCCGAGGTCAAGCAGTTGCCTCCCTACAATCATCACAACATGTATGCTTCAGGACTACATGCAACATACTGTATGCAACACTGGATGGACGACACGTATTGATACCGGAGCTCGAAGATGCGTCAGCAAAGCTGGTTATGTCGTTGGCAGTCTGAAGACCCTCGAGGGATTTCGTCAGATGACCTACTTTAGGACCACTCCTATTGACGACATAACTGACACTGCCACGCTGTGTAGCCACAAGTATGTATGTGTTCATTGGCCCTCTGCACAGGTGAGCTCAACTTTGCGTGTGTTACACTACGCTCCTCCTAGTGGGCTGTACGCTACGTTCCTTCGCGAAGAGGATGGGCGAGTTACTCAGCCGCCTTCGGGAAGGGCATCGTACCAGCGGACCACTAGACGAGCGGCCCATATACTGCATAAAAACAGTCTACGCCCTACCACGCGAAGCTCAAACCCATCTATATCAAAAGGTTAGACAACCACACCGACCCACATCTCCACAACACCTCTGCCCTACACCTAACCGCAACCATGTTCTCCAAAACTCAACGAGATGCCACCTTCAACGACACCTCCTCCACAGCACCAATCCTCTTCTCCGACACAGCATCCACCGCACCCACGCTCGTAAATGACCGCCACAATGATCTCCGTACAGCCCTCACTGGCCAACCAATTCCGCAACAAAACCACAGCGGCCTCAGTCCCATGACCTACAGCGAAGGGTGCATAGGTGTCACCTCCGCCGCCGGCGCCAATCTCCTCCCACCAGGCTACACCGACACTAGCATGGTGCGGATCCCCATCAAAGTTTCCGACTACGCAATTCCATCCTCAAGCGACATAAGGCCAGAGAAGAAGCGCAGTCTGCTGAGTAGATTGAAAAAAGGCTCGTCATCTGAAGTTGAGGTGAAGGTGATTGCAATGTCTCGATCGGAGTATCTGAAGTATTGGGTTAAAGGAGAGGACGGGAAATTCCGAGCTGATGTCATGGAGCCGCCGGAGGGCAGGGCGGAGTGGGTGCGCAGGCAGTTGGAGATTAACGAGAAGTGGCGGGAAGAAGGCATTTTGAGAGATGGACCTGATAAAAGAATATCTGGCTCCGGTGGGTTTATGGCTGCTGCTCCGGCTGCGATCTTTAGTATGTAAGATGAGGTAGCTTGAAATCGACTTCATGTTCACGTTTCTGTATGTACAAAGTCCCTGTCAATCACGCAATTCACATCTACAACCCTACCCTATCGTCTCGCCAACCTCGCTTTCGCCATCTCCCCTTGTATCGACCCCACAAGCGACGCATGCAAAACCGGCGCCTCCACCCTCTCATAACACACCTGCACCTCCCTCGTATACGTGATCCCGTCAAACTCCCCCATAGTTCCAAATATCGCATCAAGACTTGACACACTCCCGCTCTGCGTCGAATGCTCATGCACCTTACCCTTGACTGATTCTTCAAAGAAAATGCGCTTCCCAACTGAATATGCGAACTCCAGGATGGGGGGGAAAAGTCTGGAGGTGGTCACCACGGCGGGTTGGTGGGCCTGAGCCAGGAAGGCTTGGCCGTTCGAATAAGGCGCACAAGAAAGGGGTGGAGGCGGTGATGATTACTATTGCGGCGTGGACAATGCCCACTAACACCGCCGCCACCATCAAGCCATCGTCACATTACAGGCGACGCGCTCTTCTGAACTTGGTCCATGTTCGAAGCGCAACAACATCGACAGAGAAGCCCAGCAATGTCCAGAGTACTTTCAACAGCATTGGTCCTTGGGTGATGTTCGGCGCCAATGCTAGCTTTGCGAAGAGCTCTACTAGTTGCTCCGTCGAGAGCATGCTGGTGTGTGAAGAGCCGTGTACAGCTCCAGCGAATTCGATTGACTGTAGATCATCAAGAGCCCGTTAGACGGTCCTTGACGTCCCCTCGAATCTGTTTCCACGCGTCGTCGGCGGTAAGACGTTCCTCCTAGGATAGGCGGAACCCAGTCTCATGGGAAGAAGAGTACTGTGGCAGCATGTCTTGTCGCGCCGAGCGGAAGAACCGTTTCCACCCTCTGAGAACGCGTGGAGTGCGTGCAAAGGTCTCGTCGAAGGATGGAAAGATCTGAACCAACGGTTGCGAGTAGAGGCCTGATACGGTCTTCTGGCAACTGCCGCAGTCACCGGGTCACATTTCGACCTGACCGTTCAGCGTAGTTGGCCTCCTTAGTATAGTCCCAAGTCCTTGCTAGAACTTTTGCGGAGATGGGGACTAGGGCCGGGATGCATAAGTGTCAACGGTAGTTCATGCCGCTCTCGAGTTACAGCCCAGCGACGTGAGTGCAATGGTCAGTCTGGGCATGCGATTAAATGTCGGATAGAGGAGAATTATCATTGGATTTAGTAGTGGTCGCGTTCCTCTTCAACCATCGGCCGGTCGTGACCGTAATTCTCTTCTTCGTCTCTAACTCGCTGAAATCCGCCGTTGGGACTGGACGTGCCACTACCAGCTGTGAGAGGTATGTATGGCTCGTGGCAATGCTTTTCGAGCAAGCTTGGGTAATATCGTCTCCAGTTGAAGTAGGCAACCACCATACCTAGAACTGAGCCGCTGACGACGTCGAACACGTCGTGCCTGTAGTCTTCCAGCCTAGATATCGCGATCATCGCAGCTCCTATCAGAGGCGTGAGGCACACCAACACGGTCGCGAGATTCGCTCGAGGTCGCAGTACATGCGTCTGGCTGGCCAGCACGAGCGCAAGCCAACCCAGACCTGCGAAGCTGAAGGAACTGTGACCACTTGGATAGCTACGCCAGCCATCATGCAGGACGTGGTGGTTTGTCTCTGTGCATACATCCACAGTCACCATCTCATTTCTCGGGGTATCGACTCCTGGTTTGCATCGCGCAACGAGGTCGGGTCGCGGTCGGCCGATCGCATCTTTGAACAGGTCGGTGAGGAAGGTGGTGGTGACGATCGCTATCACGAGCCCGAGTATCGTAACATGTGCTTTATTCGCATCCGGTCGTAGCACTATTGCCCAAGCTACCAATGCAGCAAGAGGGATTGCACCGGCGTAGATGAACAGCCATACTGTGAATGGTGTAAGCCGACCTTGCTCACGTCTATCACTTCCGCATCGTTACATACCAACGCTCACTCGCTCCACCTCAGCATGAGGATGCTGTATCCTGGGGTCGTCCAGGCGGAATTGTGAGTGGAACGGATCGCCAAAGAGCTTCAGCAGTATGTATCCGGTGACCAGCACAGCGAGACCAAGATAATCGGCGGCATGCGTCTTCCCGGAGAAGCGCTGAAATGCCTCGAGCAACCCGCCATCTTGCGCAGATGCTTTGCCTCGTTCGCTGCTGGGCATATTGTTGAAGTTCCGTGACGAGGGAAAGATGGTCTCGCGGAGGTGCTACCTCTTAGGAATAGACAAGGGTTGATGACCCCGTGACGAGGCAGGAAATGATGTTAGGCCTTCATCAGTGATCTTGAATGCAATATGTGCGACAGGACGGGCCTGCAGATGAGTGATGCGGTGCCCCAAGATGATACTACTACCTTGGTCAGGCACTCTGCCAAGTAGTAATGAACCGATCCGCCCTTGATCAGCTGTATGCTGCCGCGAATTGGCTAGTCCAACAGTTCGGCAGGAAGTTCGTCAAGCTCGATAACAACATTGATGAGCATCAACCCACCGTACCGCACGGACTACCATGTCTGAATGTGTGCTCGCCGGGAACCTGTCTGGTTCAGCCCACGATTCGTTCGGCTCACGAACAACATACGGCGCTCCCTCAGCTCAACGTTATCACTGACGGGCGCCTCTGCGGCACGCCGATCATAGACGTGCTTCGGCTGCTACGTTGGGGAGACGAGAGCGCGGTGTCTCAAGTATGAGTGCTGCCTCTGCCATGGATATGGCTCGTGTTCTCCTATCACAACGTCTCCCGCTACCAAAGCACAACCATGTCGAAGACTCTACTGCTTGCGGCTGTCGTGGGCGCCGATGCGGCTGATATCCCCTCGCCAGATCTCGTGGACAGAGCAAAGAGCTCACCTTCGAAAGAATGCTGCGTCAAGGATAGATGTCCCCAAGCGGCGCAGCATTCAGCAGTCACTGCGTACTGCTCATCCTTCCTCAAGATCCCGAAGATGACCACGAATACAGTCACCACATATTCCGCTACCACGATACTCTCCACAAGCATCACTGCCACGGTCGCAGATCCAGGCACCACAATCACCAGCATTGTCACAGGATGCCAGCTTCCTGCCACGGCTACCACTACCACATCCGCAATTCAGGCCTCAGCAGGAAGCGAATCTTCTGCCCAAGCGCCTGTGGGGAGCGTAAGGCAGAGCCAGAGACACATGAGCGGAGGGACAACGCTTTGTCAAAGCCATCATGCTTCTCCAGCAACAGAACGCCCCAAGATATCTCCAGCGCCTGCAGCTGTCTATCACTCAGGCCGCAGACGACCACGACAACTACCTCGACTGATGTCAAGACTATCAGCAAGACGGTCAAAGCAGGCACAAGCACATAGAATGAGCCGAACGTGTACTAACCAACTCGAAAAAAGCGTCACTAGCGTCAGAGGCGCACCAAGCACGACGACTGTGTACCAGGCTCGAATGAAGCCGACCTTCGCCATCGTGAACAACGCTGGTGACGAACTTCGAGCCTCTGTGGTCAGCAAAAGCGTGCAATAACGCCAAGACAAACAGACGCTTGCCAGATACAACAACTTCAATCCTACACGAACGGCACCCGCACCCAAGCCGAAGTCATGAACTTCATTCTCCACGATGCCGACGGTCTACGCAGCGCACTATTCCCCTCCACCAGCGCTCAGTCGGGACAGAACATGGGCGTCCCGACTGTGGCAAACCGTAAAGGGGCCGCTAAAAATTACGTCGTCAACTTCGATACAGCCTCACCAGATTCTGCTTCATTGACGCCGTTGACATGCAGCCTTTCCTTCAATTCTGCGGATGGAACCAGTTCACTCAATCGCCAGGCATCGGGCGACGACAGCAACGTACATCAATCACAGAATCAAGACGATTCTGGCATGTGGTATCTTGGTCCTGCGGGTGCGGTCTCTGGTAACACGTTCGAGATTCTTGCTGTGTCGCCGGATTTTGTTGATCAGGTACGGTAATTAAGGACGTCCAAATTGTCACAGATCTTTTTCAGCAGCGTCCGCCCCATTGACTGCGACGCCGTAGCTGCAGTCGGCGATGTAGATATGTTGATGTTTCGATAAGGGATTGTTCGATTGATGCTGCCTCCGAAGTCAGGCTCACGCAAATACAATCCCAGGTCATTGCACTTTGGGCTTGGTGCACCCCAGGGGACTGTGGAAGCGAAGCAGGAATGACAGTGCACATCTCAGTCCTGAAATTCTTATTCAACTAACATCAACATCAATTTCAGATAGGGCACGCTCTTATCGGTACGAGACACTCGGCCTTGGAAGCCCACAGCTCGAGTGCAAGAAGTTGCGATATTGACACCGACACTGGTCTGCACCATTCCCTTGACGCGCCGACGTGTTGGACACATTAACAAGCTTCCCGAGAGATGGACTCATAATCAAGGCTGTGAGATAACATTTTGGCGTCAACGACCTGTCTATACAGCATCGATTCATTGCTTGACAGCTATGCTCTTAAATTCCTGCGTTACCCCAGTAATCGCCTTCTCCACCGGTAACCTCTCCATCGAACTGGCACCAAAGAAGCCATGAAGGCCACTGACCTTCTCCAGCACATATTTAGCATGCTCAGGCGCTGCAATTGGACCCCCATGGCAGAGCACTATGATGTCCTTATTGACCTTTGTCGCAGCATCACGAATCGCCTGAATCTCCTTCACGCAATCATCAAGGCTCTTACCGGACTTTGCACCTATCGAGCCGGAAGAGGTGAGGCCCATGTGTGCGACGACGACATCGGCACCTGCTTTGGCCATCTTCGTCGCTTCGTCGGGGTTGAAGACGTAGGGTGTGGTGAGCATGTCCATCTCATGCGCAATCCGGATTGCTTCGACTTCCATGTCGAAGCCCATGCCGGTCTCTTCCAGGTTGGCTCGGAATGTTCCATCAATGAGACCAACGGTGGGGAAGTTTTGTACACCTGCGAAGCCCAGCTCCTTGAGCTGCTTCAGGAATCGCGGCATGTCTTTGAACGGATCTGTGCCGCAGATGCCTGCGATGACGGGAGTATGCTTCACCACCGGTAACACCTCCTTGGCCATATCCACGACGACATCGTTGGCATTTGAGTATGGCATCAGTCCGGCTAGCGAGCCTCGACCTGCCATCCGGAAACGACCGCTGTTGTAGATGATGATCAGGTCTCCGCCACCTTCCTCAATGAACTTGGCCGAAAGACCGATGCCTAACTCACAGTCAACAAGTTGCGCTTGGGATAATTGGGATGTTGCACACCAGCTCCCGCTCCTACTATGGCCTTGCCATCGTGGGTCTGCTTCCGGAATGTCGCCAGAATTTGCTTCCGATCTGTTGGTGGCGACATGGTGTGGCTTTCGACTCTCCAATGTGTCAACGAAGATGAGCACAGGAAAGCCGGCCAAAGCTTCCTGGACTTACTTGTCCGAAGATATTTCTTCGGATACTCGCACGAGCTGGTGGATCTGCCTTGCAGCATGACGCAGTTGGCTGCACCTCCGCAGTTGTACCTGGAGCTTGTGCCGTGAGCTCCACCTCAAACATGTACCACTACCTCTTCACCATTATCGTAACAGGTGACTCTGTCACCGACTGGTACAACTTCTTCGGATATCGGCAGAGTGGAGCTGCATCATGCCTCACATAGTCCTTCTAGGGACATGCGATGTATGTTCGTTCGAACACTTTTGGCATGGTAACGACTGACTGTACGATCTCGCAGTCTAAATTGGAAGAAATCCTCTTCCTACGATCGCAGATCCTGGAAAATGGTGGTAATGATACCCAAGTCACTCTGGTCGATGTTGGACGTTCACCCACGAAGCACGAGTTGATCGCCATTACACAAGACACCTTGACATCGAAATATGGCCCGCCTGGAAGACAAGATGTCTCATCCCTCGCTAGGGGAGATGTCATTCAGTACATGATCCAATGTGGGCAGAGCTGGCTCAAAGAAGCTTACGCTGTTGGCGAACAAGTAGAAGCAAAAGCTATACACGGAGTTATTAGCGCTGGAGGTACAGGCGGCACTTCTTTGGCTTCTGGTATCATCAAAGACACTCTACCTATTGGCTTCCCCAAGCTCATCGTAAGCACTGCTGCATCTGGAGACACTGGACCTATTGTCGGCGAGATGGATCTGACGTTGACGTACTCCGTAGTCGACATAGCGGGTACGAACACTTTGCTGAGACGGATCCTATCGAACGCGGCAGGAGCTATCACCGGCATGGCAAAAGCATACGAGAAATCACTAGGAGAGAATGCGCCGGGAGAACAGCGGAAGCGAGTCGGACTCACAATGTTCGGCGTTACGACACCTTGCGTCGACACTGTTCGACGGCACCTTGAATCTACTTACGATGTCGAATGCTTTGTGTTTCACTGTACTGGCCACGGAGGTAGGGCGATGGAGCGCCTTGTTGAACAGGGCGACCTGGACGCTGTGCTGGACATTACCACGACTGAAATCTGCGACCATCTCTCCGGTGGCGTGATGAGTGCAGGGGAGCACCGACTTGAAGCAGCACTGGCAGCAGGCATTCCATGCATCATAAGTCTAGGAGCAACAGACATGGTCAATTTTGGACCAAGGTCGACAGTACCGGAGAAGTACCAGAATCGCAGACTGTATGAGCATAACCCAACTGTCACGCTTATGCGCACATCGCCGGACGAATGCAGGCAGATTGGCGACTTCATTGTCGATAAGATCAAGAACCACGCCAGGGACTCCGATAACGTTCAAATCGTGCTTCCAAAAGGTGGTGTGAGTATGATTGCAACACCAGATGGTCCCTTCTATGATGCGGAAGCAGACAAGGCCATCTTCTCTGCCGTGAGCCAAGGCCTCAAGGGCACTCACATCAATGTTGTCGAAGACGAACGTTCTGTCAATGATGAAGGATTCGCGCATGATATTGCAGAGCGCCTAGCAAAAGTGATGAGTCTACAACGCCAACAGGCAAAGTCTGGCCTCTCCTAATGCTACCTCCTGCACCATAGACGCTAAATAACAGCTGAATAAATCCGGCCTCAAGAGCTTCGGAAGGATGCGGCCGGAGGATTCGCGAAAACCAGCAGTCAGCAGTTCGGGCCTAGACTCTGCGGTTGAAGCCCGAAAGTCCAGCAATACGCCACAGCTGCAGTACAACAGAAAGCCTCGACTTGGTTGGTCAGTCAATATGTCAGCGGTAGGCGACCTTTGGGTGTACCGCAGCTCCGAGCTCGATTTGAGCCGGTGGGTGTTTCTAAGCTGCACCTGTTCCTGATATGAGTGTTGGAGACGTAGAGCTACTGCTACACAACATGCATCCGTTAGCAATGCATGCGATTGGGCAAGGTTAGAAGCCTGGACTGTAGGCTAAGCAATGCATGAATATAGGAAAGCTCAGGTTGACTTCCTGGTTGGTACATCAAATCACATCTCGTCAACACTTTCTTCAGCATCAACGATAACAGCAGCATCTCACGACCATCAACACTACCAAGCATCTCACAATGTCTGACAAGAAGATCATCACAGTCTTCGGTGCCACTGGCAACCAAGGAGGTTCAGTCATCGACATAGTCCTCGCCAGATTAGAGCTCTTCTCCAAGTATATGCCCTTCGCGGCGTCACTCGCGACCCTGCCAGCTTCAAATCCAAGGCTCTGGCCGACAAAGGGGTCGAAATGGTCAAAGCTGATCTTGACGATGTCGAAGCCATGAGGCCAGCTATCAAAGGCTCCTACGGCGTCTTCGGAGTTACCGATTTCTGGGCTGTCTTGGACAAGCAACGAGAGATCCAGCAAGGGAAGAACATCTTCGAAGCTGGCAGGTCCCGAGGTGTCAAGCACTACGTCTTCTCGAGCCTCACGTATGTCGAGAAGCTCACGAATGGCGAGCTGGAGCATGTGGATCATTTCGATAGCAAGGCGATAGTGGAGCAGTAAATTGAGGAGAATAAGGGCGATATGGTTGCGAGGCTATTTCATGCCTGCTACGTGAGTCAGGAGGTCGTATTAATTCGACGGGACGACAGCACTGACATCATCTTCAGGTTCATCACGTTCGCCAAAACACAAATCAAGAATGTCAACGGCATACCGACCCTCGCCATGCCCTTCTCCCTTGACTCCATCGCCTGACCACTCCTCGAGCCACGCCATTACAGCGGTAAAAATGTCATGGGTCTCTTCGAAGCAGGCTCCTCTGCCGACGGTGCTCGAGCTCACGGTATCAGTGCCTGATCAACTCCAAAGGAAGTCGTCGCTGCTGTCAACAAGGCTGCTGGGAAGGAAGTCAAGTTCCAGACCATCCCGGCTGAAGTCTTTGCTAGCTTCTTACCGGAGAATATCAGAAAGGGGATTTTGGAGACGATGTTGTTGGTGGGCAACTATAGTCATTATGGCAAGGGGGAGGAGAAGAAGCATGAGGAGCATGATGGGCAGTGGTTCGTGAAGGATGCGGATTTGATTGCAGTGGAGGGCTGGGTACAGCAAAATGGGCCTCGGGAGTTCTGAGAGTAGCAACGCAGTGTAGTAGATTGAAGAATATAATGAGATTGTATGCTAGTTCCACAAAGCGTCTTCGAGCAAGTCTCGTGCATCATTCTGCTTCTGCAGTAGATGAAGCTGTGATGATTGTTCATGATTCAAGCAATGCGTTTCGAATGAAACACCATGGTCGCTTGAGTGATCTAACGATGCTGATCGTTGCGATTGTCTGCGGGTTTCGAAAGGATGAAGATCTCGAAGCACACAACGAAATGCCAGGGGTAGCCATGTAAACCACGCTAGGCCCAAAGTAGATTCAATAGACTTTGGCACATTTTTTTGTCTCAGCTGAGCTGACACTTGCAAGAACTAACACCAACGACTGATCTTGTCGAGGAAGATAGATCACGACAGTGATGCCTTGAGAAAAGCCGTCGTGACGGCGAACCTACTTCGCTGATAGAAAAAAGGAACGGATCACCGCCAAGATGTACCACTTTGTCGACCTCACCAAGCAACAGGAGCTGCAACGGCGAGAACTTTTAGACGGGTATGGCTTCATCGCTCAAATTTCGGTTCTGGTGCCTCTATTGGCGTTACAGCTCTACAGGATGACAGTGTGGGCTCAGTCGAGGCTGTTTCGTAAGGATGATCCCCAAACGCCAAGCTCGCCCTACGTGAAAGCTTCAAGGCTGGGCCATGTACTGAATGCCCAGAATAAAGTGAGATGGAGGATCTTCCTCTGGTGGTGTGGTGACTCCGTTCAATACGAGGGATTACATCTTGGGACTAAAGGAGAGATTCTTGGAGCTGGCGTCTGGACGCTTTGGCTTTTGCTATTGTCGTTTATGCAGACTGGTGATGGTGAGCATCAATTATCTGCAAGCGACGTAATCGAAAGTTCCGCTAAGTCGACACAAAGACTACCTCCACCTCACGAAACGGCTCGGCACCATTGGGGCCTCCCAGCTACCGTTCCACTACCTCTTGTCCCTCAAATCGCCCTACTCGCCACTCCAACTGCTGACTCGACGCTCTCACGAGAGCCTCATAGCACTGCATCAACTTCTTGGACGTATAATTACAGGCTTCTTCTACGCTCATGTGGTTCTCTACCTGAACTTCTACATCCAATCGAGTCTCCTCCTGGCGAAGATTACGCAATTTTACATCATCTGCGGCATCTTTGGAATCCTTTCCTTCACGGCCATTGGTACGACAGCATTGAAGCCACTTCGAGACTGGAATTATCGGGTCTTCTATATCGTTCATGTCGTCCTCGCGACCCTTGTACTGCCGGCGCTGTACTTCCATGTACATCATATCCGGGTCTACATATATGAGACGCTGCTGGTGTATGCACTGCATGTGGTCCTTCGTGCGGTGACGACGAAGACTCATACTGGTTCTATCAAGATCATTCTGGACGCCAATCTGGTCGAGATTGATATACCTATCAGCGGCAAGGCAGCATGCAAGTATCAGCCTGGTCAACATGCATACTTGTCTTTGGCCGGAAATCCTTTCCTACGCGCATTCAAGAGCAATCCATTCACGGTAGCTTCAATTCCCTTGATCGATGGCGACCTCAGGTTTGTCGCCCGCATCCTAGACGGCAACACAGCAAAACTCGCCCGCTCTTCAAAGTCCCCACAACGAGTCACGATCGAAGGGCCCTACGGCCTCGCTACTCATGCCGAGCGACTCGTACAATATGACAGAATCCTGTTCATCGCCGGCGGCGTTGGCGCAACTTTCATCGTCCCCGTCTACCGCCAACTGCTCTCAGACCTCAGCCCAAGCAAAGGAAGTCATCGCCGTCAACGCGTAACCTTTGTCTGGACTGCTCGCTCCATGCCAGAAGTCTCCTGGGTTCTGCCACAAGATGCAAAGGACAGAGAAGGTTTCGTGGAGAGGTTGCAGGTATATGTCACGAAAGATAACAACGCCACGACAGGTATGTCGAGCTCTGGTGGAGCTTTCGCTGTAGGCGAGGACGAGGATGACCAGGAGCCGGTAGGCGAGGGTGAGGATCGGATTGAATTGGAGGAGCAGAAGAACTTACTTGCGGAAAATGGGAGTGAGGAGAAGGGACAGGGTGGGCTTGTTGTGCATGCTGGACGGCCTGATTTGAGCAGGATTGTGGAGCAGGCATTTACGCATGGTGGTAGTGAGAGGGTTGCCGTTGTGGTTTGTGGACCGAGAGGTATGGGGAAAGTGTTGAGGAGGGAGGTTGGAAGGTTTGTGAGGAGGGAGAGGGATGTTTGGTTTTGGGACGAGAGCTTTTCGACGTAGTGTTGAGTGTGTGATGTGAGCGTGGCTTGTGAGCCATGCACTGGCAATGTGATTCCTACTTACACGATGTCCATGTTGTGTTCTCACATGAAGGTCGCTGGTGTTAAGGCCGGAACATGGCATTGCAGCTCCATAGATGAAGCGGACTTCCTTGGGCGCCCCATCGATGGCGTACATGTCCTTCGGTCTGCGGCGTCGTTGGACGTGCCAGTGTATGTGGAGCATCGATGACCGAGACCATGCACCGTTGTCAATGCTGCCACACTTGACTCACCACGACAGTGATTTGTGCGATATTATTGTGCGTCCGGAACCAAGGTTTCCGACGGCACTATCGGCAGTCGTTATCAATATTCAAGCTGTGTTGGTCGTGGTGGAGGCTATCGTCACTGTCCGAGACAACGAGCAAGGACAAGCAGCTCTGGCTTCGTACAGGACCACCGAGGTGTCCACAGAAGCTGTGCCTCGCGATATGACGCTTTTTGCTTTCGACGAGTCATCGCAGCACGTTGTGCCGCTTTCTGCGTCAGGAACAACAGCTGCACCTGCTCGAGATGGCAGCTTCGGAGACGTCGCAGATGGCACACGTGAAGCCAAGGACCAATATTCATCTCTCGGCGCAGTGGATACAGCTCCGACGTGTTCGCTGGTGTGGAGAAAGTCAGCCGGTTTTCTGCCCGTCTCTCTCCGGCTTCGGTCCTTTGATGTATCTTGTCTTGTACAGTACGCGCAGCAGTACCTCCGCCGTGGGATGCAGCAGCACGCCGCACGGAGGAGGGGCAGCTCCAGCTATTTTACTGGACCAGGCCAAGCGGCTACAGCGCTGTTTGTTGGTACGAGGTACGCGAACAGGTGGGTTGTCGTTGTGCTGATAGCCGTGGACGATTGCAGGCGGCTAGTCGCAGCCTCCGTCTCAGCTCTGGACTGCCGGTCGGGGAGCCTTTATCAGCCTCGGCCGATAAGCACAAAAGAGGCTGATGCAGGCGAAATTAGGAACGCTCAGGCGGCTCATGCGGAATTTGGGTGGGAGACCCGTGACAACTGTGTGACGCGATGTCGATGATGGCATGAAACAAGCGTAGAGACATCGATATCAAGAAAGCGGGCAGTCAAGTCACAGGTGAGACCAGCATTTTAGGCGATGACGAGGCCGGAAGAGTCACCGAGCGGAGAGAGACACGGGAGAGTGTGGTGAAGCAATTGTTGCCACCAGTCATGTGGGCGAGCGAAACAAACGTGGGCGAGATCGTCTCCATGTGACGCGCAGTAGCCTCCCGAAGCAAGCCGCATTATGCAACCAATCACGCCAGCAGTGCTCGAGCGTGTCGCAGGCGCAATACCATAGCCCACGGCCGATGCACTTCCTGTTTCCACCGTTCCACTCGCACAACACAATAAGAAAATCAGATCAACCACACACACTCGTCCGTCTTCCTTTTTTCCCTGACCAACAGCACACAGTTCGTTGATCAGCCCACCGTCGCCGTCACCACTACACCTGCTCGCTCAGCCCACCGCGTTTGCATATCGCATTCAACTTTCCGGTTTCGGCCCAGCTCCCTCAGCAGGTCGACTACCAACACCACGCACGCGTCCGCAACCGCCAGCAGCCCTCTTGCTCCGTCAAGTGAGTCGCGTAACCCCTACAGAAGATATCCACCACGTCTGCCGCCTACCGCCGCAGCCTCGTCGCACAACAACACGTCGGACATGGCACTGACTCACCCGCGCCCACAGGAGAGCTCTCCCGAACCGAACACCGCGCCCATGGCTCACGTATCCTCCATCGCGATGGCCCTGGCCTCGCAGACTTCCTCGCTCGCCATCCCGAACACCCGCAACGCTGAAGACCACTCCGGCACTGCCAACTATGCGAAGGTCGCCAGCGCATTGCTGACGCCTCCCAACTCCTTCTCTCCGGAACTGGCCGCTTTCCCGAACCATGCCAGTGCCATGTCCCCACCGTTGATGGACATCAGTGAAGAGATGGATTTAGAGGATCGACACGATTTCCCAAACGAGGAACTGCAACAAGGCGGCATGCCGTTGAGCAAAGGCGCGTTGTCCAACCTCGACGACGCCGTCACTATTACCCCGAGCATGCTGGCCAGGCATCACCTTCCAGGCATCATGCTGGGAAACGGACCACGGCCAATCCGCTTTGTGATGGGTGAGCTTTGCCAGACGGTTCCCGGCTTCTCCCGCATCCCACCAGCCAAGGCACGCCGCATCGTCGTGGCAGCGCTGGAGAGTCGGCAAGGAGGCGGACTTGATGGAAACGTCGAGTTCTGCAAGACCGGCTGGGGTCGATGGGATGCTCACATCAAGGGCTCCTCGCGCGATTCTGCTGTCGGCTCTTTCAACGATGGTCACCTGTCACCACCGCGTAGTGAACGCAGCTATGCCGTCTCCCATGACGACTCAGGTGTCAACATGCCTGCTGTTCATATGCACGGCAAGCGCCGAGATCACTATTCTGGAGGCAGTTGGACTGACCATAGCCTTCGAGAGGAGGATGAGCTCGACATGGACGACATGGATCCTCTTGAAGAGGCCGCTGACAAGATGTCTTTAGATGGAGAGACTGACTCTGACTCACTCGATGAGGAGACCGATGACGAGGACTGGGCTGCTGTCGGTGTTGATGCGTTGCGGAAGGCTTCACTGCCCACTTCCAACGCTCCACTGCAGCCAGTCCGTGCTGTCAGCATTCCTTACAATGGCCGCTTTGCGCAGAAGAGCTGGCAACGACGACCATCCAATAACAACTTCAACCACTCTTCACAATCTACTTCTCTGCCGTTTGGCAACGGCTTCAACGCCATCACTCCGGCCATGCAAACTCGGGAGGAAAACGAGGCCATCGCAGCTCTCATCAAGATGGGCAGCATGTGAGCTTTGACTCATCGGCGTTACGGATTACACGACATCACCCTCACGCCTCTATTTCTTGTTTATGAACGGCGGCTGGGCACCAGTCTTCTCACTCAAGTGCTGATGGAAGAACCTGGACTGACATGGGTGGCTGTTCTCTCTATGCTACATCTCTCATCACCTTTTGCACTCTATTGGATACCCCGAATTGTGTTTTTTACTTGCGACATCTCTGGGAACACGGAACTGGAATGACACTGGGCACCAGCCTCGGTCAAGTGCTGATCGAAGTCCTGGATTGACATGGGTGCGGCGTTCTCATTTCCAATCATCATCATCAACATTGTGACGACAATTTCAAAACCTCACGACCTACTACGAAAGACATTACTGGCCCATCAGTGGCGACATATCATCGAAACGACATTTTTCAACTCTTCTGAACAGGTGGTCATCGACGAAAGTCATGATCACGACAAACCCAACTCTTCTTTTACCCACCATCTACGAGCAAGCTGGAGCTTTGCTGGAGAAATGATGACAATCTTGAGCTCGCGGAACGAAACGCTGGAGTTCGATGGAGTTTACTCCCACTGACACTACTTGCATCAGGATGCTGCGCGCGCGCGCGTGTGCGCTGGAGTTGTGGACATGGTTGCGAAGGAGGAAGGCTGGATGAAAGAAATTAAAAGCGGACTTCAACACCATTTCTGCTACTTTGCTACAGCGGAGGAACTTTACTTGTTCTTTTTGGTCGATCGCAATATTGTGTTGTGACTGACCTTTGTTGTTGTTTTCTTGTGCATGCACGGCGAGATTCTCTGGGTGATATTCCCTCTACTAGACGTCCCATTTGTTTGGTTCACGTTGCTTTCGGAGGAGAATGAGGAGAATGTGCGACGCATGATGGAACAAAGGTCGTGCGCTCTTTCAAGATTAGCTGTATTTTAATGCATGAATTATGCCTGAACCACTGCATCACTATTCCCTTTGTTCTTACCGCTAGATTGTTTGCCACGCTCCTGCCTTCTTCAACGCTTGACAAAATGATAGTACGCGCGGGCCAAAACAGCACGTGCCTTACACCCCCGTCGTTAATGGGTCGCTGATCGGGCATTCGCTCGATATTCGCAGCAATGATAGCATTGCCATCGCTCAGAGCGAACCAGACGAGTACTCAGCAGGTCAAACAAGCGACAATTGACGAGAAATGCAAGGCGAGCGAATCTTGATAAGAACGGTGAAGGCACAAACAGCAAGAACGAACTATGTGGCACGAGAGGAGGCGGAAGAACATTGGAACCCATACACGACATACAAAGGTTCGAAAACGACATTCGTAATGCCAGCAAGATGATATGCGAAGCGTTACCATTCTCAGCGGCCGGACCAGGCGATATACATCAGTCCTCTTGCCATGTTATACCTTACCACGCCCTTGTTCAACGACCAACTCCGGCCGGGCGATATACATTATCCCTCCTGTCGTAGCCTGCCTAGCCACTTTACCGTCCCGACGGCAATCACCTCAACGGTCGCTGCCAAAGGCCCGTCTCCACCTCGTCCTTACAACTTCCTCAACAACACAACACAGCACTTCCGCCTGCAACTGTCCTGCAGCCCCGCCGGCATCGTACTCTCAACGTCCTCGTCACTCAACTTCCACCACCTGCCCTCCACTTCACGGTACGCCACATTGTGGCCCGTCCTATCGTCTTGCTGGACCATCCCCGTCATGCGGTACTTCTGCTCTCCAACCTTGAAGCTCATGAGGTTCACGGTATGGAGCGGTGCTTCAGCATCTTCGTGGTCAGTTGGCACTAGCAGGAATTCGGAGTACTGGATGATGCAGGGCTTGACATCCATCGTACCGTCACACGAATTCTCTGGGCAGGGCAGATCGGAGACTTCATCGTAGCCCAGCGCCTTTTGGATGACGTAATTTGTCGAATGCTGGATCTCGCACTTGTACTCGTCGTCGTCGTTGCCGATGATGGGGTCGTAGTGCTCAGCTGGGACGGTCGCATTGAGAACGACGTCCTGCGTCAGCTTCTGGTGCTTCCCGTCACGTTCCTCCTGATCACAGTGTCCGAAGTTTTGGACCTTCGAACTGAACTTCTCGAGCACGAAGGGGTGTTCGCGTCCGAAGGCGTTGATGAGGTTGGTGAGGTATTCGCCGGCGCTTTCGTTGGAGTCTTGCTCGAAGACGTCGAGGATCTTGCGGCCGGCAAGCGCGGTCTCGAGGTCTGTACCGGCCTCGTCCATGGTGTTGAGGAACTTCTTCCCGGACAGGGCGAAAACTGTCTGAACCATCATAGCTGTGATCTCCATCTTGCTACCACTCTTCTCAGCGGCGCGCATCTTCTTGAACAACTGACCGATATATGGACCCAGCTTGATTGCTGGTTCGTTGGTGTGGTCAGGATTATGGAACTCCTCGTCAGTGGTTTCTGGAGGACACAGAACAATCTTGACGATCTTCTCCTTCGCCTCTGCCAGCTTGACGTCGAACCTGCTGCGCTTCTTTGGGCGACCAGCACTGTCAAGCTTAAGAAGTTCCTCGTCCTTTAGGTTGAACATCTTTGGTTCGTCACCGTTGCAGAGGACCTCGATTTCTTCATCGCTGAAGGTCGAGAAGAGCAGTTGGAGGGCGGCATTCTGGACGGAGACACCGCGCATGTTGAGGAGGCCACTTGGGACGGTGGTAGGTGTGGGTTCCTCGGCCTGAGGTATGGTGTGGGGAGGTGGAGTTGTGGTGCGTAGAGTTGTGGTGCGTAGAGTTGTGGTGCGTAGAGTTGTGGTGCGTGGAGTTGTGGTGCGTGGTGCTTTGGCCTTACTGCTGAGCTCTTCTAGAGTGGACGAGAGGGAGGTCCGCTTGGTGCTCGTGGAGTCGCCTCGAGATCTGGAGGTCTTGCTGCCGGCGGCGCTCTTCTTCGAGGCTGGTGAGGACGACGCGCGAAGTGCTTTGGGTTCTGGCTTCTTCGGAACTTGTGGCGAAGACTTACTGAATTCATGATTCTGCTGGTAGGCTCTCTCCTGACAGGTCTTGCCGCGTTGGTGGCGCGCCATGTTGTTAATGCTGGCTTGTTCGACACTGCACACAGGACAGATGACGCCGGGGGGCCGAGAAGACGATGCTGGCTCGGAAGAGGTGGTGCTCTTCTTCCGTGGCGCTGATGACTTGGTCGCGGCCTTCTTCACTGGTACTGATGCTTCTTTCTTGATTGGCTCAGACTCCGCCTCATTCTCGAGCGATGACTCCTGTCTCGACTTCTTGATGGAGCCGTCCTCGGTGGCGGCACTGTCGCTCCGCTTACGCTTCTTGTTCGGAGAAGTCGAGGTGCGCGAAGGAGTACTGGCGCTTGGTGCAGAGGTCGCCCGTCTCTTGGGAATACTACCGAGTCTATTTAGCATACCCATGGTGATAGTGCCGGGGATCACAGGTCTCGCGCGTGGTGGTGGTGGTGGTGGCGTGGCCTCGATCTTCGCCTTCTTCTCTGGAAGATGTGGCTCGGCGCCTCGCTTGCGTTTTGTGTTTGGTGGCATGCTATCGTGATGATGGTGTTAACCTGAAGAACGCACTGTGCCTTTGCAGTCGGATGGTGGTGGCTAGTGAGTTGTGTCAGGGCAAGAAGCTTCGAGTTGTGAGACAAACATGGACTTACGAGTCTGGAGGTTTCGTCAATGCGGCGCCCTGCTGCGGCTGCAGCTCTCTTCTCGTTCGGCATGTTTACTAGATATCGAAGAGGTTGCACAGGTGTGAAGAGCCGAGGAGGAGTATGATGCGATGGACGCGATCGTGAATGTGGATGGTGGTAATGGGAACGACAGTCGGTAAGGAAATGGCTTCTTGTCGGTGGTTCTCGAAGGGGCTTGTGTCTTGGGTGGAGAAGGCTTCAAGTTGTTGGAAGGCGATGGGCTCTTGTGTGAAGAAGGTCTTCGACCTTAGACAATAGGGATATATCACGATAATACAACTGGGTTGACAGTACCGAGTTGTGGAGTGTGACAATGGTAGAGGGAGCTCAAGATGTCCTATTCACCAGAGATGACGTTTGGTCACTGGTTCTCGCGTTCATGGGCGAGAGGCTCCTTATTCACTTCCGCAGGCTTGCGCTCAGACATCCTCGTGCTTGTAGTCAGACGCAGTTTGCCTGTGTCATTGTCTACAACTGTGCTGTACCACTATACAGGATTTGTCTGGCATGGCATATTGGCGCTAAGGCAATTTCACATGTGCTCCCTGCCCAATCGGGCAAGTACCAATACGCTGCCTCTATAACCCATCAGACTGTCCACAGTGATCCCAACAACGGTATCTCCGCTGCGGAGCTCGAGTCACATGTTTCAATCGCCCTGGAATCTGAATCAATGCATAGTCCATCGACTGCTGTCGTGGAGCAAATAGTGGGTCTTGCGGCCCGCTCCTCGCAGATCATGGCTCAAGCTCCAGACCCCGCCATCGGTCCCTTGCAGCATGTGAAGGAACAAGGGCCGTAAAGCCACGTTGAAGCTCGTCTTCTACCTAACACGCATTGATAAAATCACAGCACCAATACCGCCAATATGAAGTTCACAACCATCGCTACCGCAGTCGCTCTCTTCTGCGCGGGAGCGCTTGCCCTAGACAAGCCGTTGAACATTGAGAAGACACACTCCGAAGACTGCGCAGACAGCGAGCGTACAAAGATCGGTATGTACAGCCTTTCGCCTAACTCACATACAGACTCAAAGTCTGACGCTGGTATGTCTAGGCGACAAGATCTCCATGCACTACCGCGGCACCCTCGAAAAAGACGGCTCCGAATTCGACGCTTCCTACAACCGCAACCAACCTCTCGACTTCACCGTCGGCAAGGGCCAGGTCATCAAGGGCTGGGATGAGGGCACCCAGGGCATGTGCATTGGCGATAAGAGAACGCTCACAATCCAGCCGGAGATGGGATACGGTGATCGTGGTGTGGGACCTATCCCAGGCGGCGCGGTGCTCATCTTTGAGATTGAGTTGATGGGGATCAATGGCAAGACTAAGGAGGCGCAGAAGGAGTTGTAGATGGAAGCAATGGAGTAGGGAGTGCTAAGATAGATCCATGAAGTATGAGATCACGGAACGTCCGCACGTCATTACGGGGCCTACATGCAATGAAGACAATGGCGCTGCTCTTTCGCTCACTGTAAAGGTGTTCCAGAGGGCGAACGCCATTGGTCGCAAACCAGTTCAGGATGGCCTAACTGCTCGGAGACCACTGGCGATCAACATATCAACAGACTGTACTCTGTAAGCCCGGGAGCACATGAGCTGATTGTTGTCTAGCATTGAAGGAGACGATGAAAAACACGGCGAGACAAAACGTAAACTCGATCCAATGGTGATAAATGATTGAACATCTATTTCATGTCGACATGGGATATCTCAGCTGTACAAGGCCTCTTACACGACAGCAGCTATTTGATGATGTCTAGGCGCAACTCCATGCCCGCCATACTCTCACCCTCGCCAAGACTGCGAGTCGGCGATGGAAGTTCTCCTTTAACGACAAGCGGGGGCATAGTGCGGATCTTGAGCGTCTTCATATCCTAGAGGAAGACCTCGAGATTGATTTCCAGTGCCGATGTAGGGAACGGAAGTTCGAAGCGCTTCAGTACCTTCGGGTGAAGAATGCCGAAGGTGCCGATGCGTGTTGGCTTGCCTGCGAGTTGAAGGTAGATGGCTGCGGCGTGGCCGGCGAGGTATGTTGGGTCTGGATAGGTTTGTCAGCATGCGGATCGAATGCGACGTCGAGATTATGATGGCGCTTACCGTCAACCTCCTCAATGAAGTAACCCTGCAGCTTTTCGTTCTTCATGCCATCTTCTCGGGTGATGAAGGTCGATCTCAGCATGAGCATGACACGATCCAGGAGACCGTGTACTTGCTCAAAACCGCTCGTCTTGCCGTACCATGCTGCTGCGAAATGTCTCTCATTCCTGCTTCTCCGCTCAAGCTTGTCGTCCTTGAAGCACACATCCGCCACCTCGAAGATCTTCATCGGCACGGCGTGTTTCCTGTTCTCTCGGATGGTCTTGAGCAGACCCGGCACAAGTGATGTCCGCACAATCTGGTACTCTGCTGTCTTTGGGTTCTCGAGCTGCACAGCATTACCGCCCTCCTTGACGAATGGATGATTTAGCCAGTCATAATTTTCGTCCTTGCTGCAGAGTATCAGCGGCATGACTTCACTCCATCCTGCCATTGCTGCTTCTAGCCGCACAATATCGGCGAGCTTGTTAATGGGTAGTCCAGCCGCGACCGAGCTGTTCTGGTTGGGGAAGTTTCGAGGTAGCTTGTTGAAGCCGTACGCTACAGCAGCATCCTCCATGATATCGGCTTCGTGCAGCACGTCAGCGCGTGTGATGGGCACATCCACATCTAGTATGTCGGCGTCGGACTCTGAAGGCTTGACGTAATGGCACATCTTTGCGAGCTTCACTGACCACTCTTCCCGCGAGAGATCGAGACCGCAGACGGAGTTGATGAAGTTGGTCGATGCTTTGAATGGGACTGGCTTCAGGTTTGGCGTTTGTCGAGATCGCTTGTTGTGTTCTGAGACGACGTTGACAGCTTCGATAGTGAAAGGCTTTTCGCAATACGTCGAGAACATCGCCACCAAGATGTGGTTGACAATCTCGACCTTCGTCCTGTCTGTTGCTGTAATGTCGATGAAGACATTCTTCGTGTCCAGTGTGATCTTCGAGTGATTGCTGTTGATAATAGGTGGCATTGAGAGCACTGTGCGGTTCTTGTCGTAGATGATTGGATATAGGTCATTCTTGCGCTGCTCGGGATCTTTGCTTCGAATGATGGGCAGGAACTTGGACAGGTGCTTGTCCTTCTCGAAGAATTCCATCATCTCATCAGCCCTCATAGACTTGGTCTGGTTGAGAGGGGCAAAGTTGATCTGATCGGGTGGTAATGCCTCGTAGGAGAACGGTCCTTCCAGTGAGTCCAGGTCATGAGTGCCAATGGCGACTAACGTGCGGTTGCGAGCCAAGTTGGAGTGAAGCTTGTCTTGTAGTGCGATGAAGGACTCGTATCGCTCCTTGGTGAATTTGATGTTCCTGAGAATAGCGCACGAGAAGTATGGCCGGACCTTTTCTGTTGCTGGGTCAACATTGACCGTGAGTGTCTCGCCCTTGGGTGGTGGAACAAGAGTATACTTGGGCATTTGCTGCTGGCCAAGGAAGACTTTGAGGTTCAAGGCAATGCCCTCGAAGCATAGCATGTCATATCTGTTCGCGGGGATTTCGATCTTCAACTGCGGTCTCTCTTGCACACCATCGACAATGGGTCGCTTCTGGTTTGTGGTGTCCTCATCGAGCTCAATGCCGAAGTCGAAGCATAGTTGGTCGAACTCCTCAGTAGTGTATTCTCTGCCCAATGCTTCATAGAGGTGGGCCTTGTCTACTGCGATCGTAGGCATCTTGACGAAAGTGCCCGTTCTGACGCCTTTCGCGCCTCTTACTACTCTTTATACTCGACTTTAAGTCTCCCCTCGTGGTGTTCGGTCCCAGGCTGTTTCGGGCAGTGTACTGGGTCGTGCTTGCTTAGACTGCTCGGCAATGATCCGTCACTGTCAGGTGAATGGTTTGCGGCGTCGCGAGAGGGAAATGTCCAGCAGATGTGTTGCCGTCATTTGGGCGCGAGATTGATTCAATCGAGTGCTATTTTGCCCAACTTCTTGTGTGGCTGATGAGTGGCTCGTCAAAGCTGTCCCCACGCGAACAGTTTCGTCCACAACATCAACCATCACCGCCCGCAACGTTGAACGAACACATTCTCGCCAGCAGAAACACGATCCACAACACCTCCCGCGATCCGAACAATCCCACCCAGGTAGGTACAAACCCGTCATATGCGAGCAGCGGCGGGCGGAGCGCGACAACTGGCAGTGTGACTTGGCGCTGGTTCCTGCAGCAGGCACACGGCCGCGAACCTTGTCTGCACCCAAGTACATACATGTACTGGTCCATGTCAACTCCTGCAAACATCTTCTGCGACTACGTCCGAGTCTTGAATGGCGCATGTATAGTAACAGTCTGACCCAGCAGCGCGCGACCACCTTTCACGACTCACGACGATCGAGCGGCTCCCTCCGACATCTGAGACACCGCGACCTTGCGACCAGCACAGACGACGTGCATACGAAGGCCTGCAGCCAGGCCATCCGCTCATTACCCATCATACACTACCGAGTGATACATCACTATGGAAGAGCAGGGCCAGAACGACGAGCTGTACCCTATTGCTGTTCTCATAGATGAGCTCAAGGTATGACGTTGTTGCGATCACCCCCCTGGCAATCCTGCTTCAGGGCAGCGATATTGAGGCTAACGCTTGCACAAGCACGACGATGTACTGCTCCGATTGAATGCTATCCGCAGACTGTCCACTATCGCGCTTGCGCTTGGTCCAGAGCGAACGAGGGACGAGCTGATACCCTTCCTCGACGGTATGGCACATTGGCGAAATCTGCTTCACGCGCACTCAAAGTGCTAACGGTATCGCAGAATCCGTAGAGGACGAGGATGAGGTGCTCACTGCACTGGGAGACGAGCTCGGTAACTTTGTTGAGTACGTCGGAGGTCCAGAGTATGGGCACGTGCTCCTCTCTCCCTTGGAAAACCTCGCAACAATAGAGGAGCCGCTTGTGCGCGATAAGGTAAACAGAGACCATACAATCGTTACAGGAGCTAGCTAATGTTCTCAGGCCGTCGAGTCCCTCAACAAGATTTGTGACCAGCTCTCCCAGCAGCAGGTCGAGCAGTACTTCATTCCCCTGACGATCCGCCTTTCGAAAGCCGACTGGTTCACATCCAAGATCTCCGCCACCGGCCTCTACAACACTCCATACACACATGCTACAGCACAATCGCAAGAGGGCTTGAGGCAACAATTCTCGCAACTTGTCCACGATGACACGCCAATGGTTCGCAGACAGGCGGCTAACAACCTTGCCAAATTCGTCAAGAGCATGCCAGCAGCGATCGTCATCGAGGACATGATTCCCCTCTTTCAGCATTTGGCCCAGGACGATCAAGACAGCGTGCGACTACTTACTGTCGAAGTTCTGATTGCTATTGCGGAGGCAGTTCCCAAGGAGCAGCAGACAAGTCATGCTGTGCTTTTGACAGCATTACGAAGTCTATTCGAGGATAAGAGTTGGAGAGTCAGATACATGGTGGCCGACCGCTTCGAGAAGATTGCGAAGGCAGTTGATGAAGAGGTCATTGCGAGAGATTTGGTGCCAGCTTTTGTCAAGCTATTGAAGGACACCGAGGCCGAAGTTAGGAGCGCGATCGCTGGTCAGATACCAGGCTTCTGTCAACTTGTCGACCGACAGGCGCTTCTCCGGGACATCATGCCAGCGATTGAGGACCTCGTGTCCGACTCTTCGCAGCACGTACGAGCAGCTTTCGGCAACCAAATCAGTGGTCTGGCGCCCATTCTCGGAAAGCAGGAAACCACCGAACACCTCCTTCCGATGCTGCTGCAGATGCTGAAGGACGACTTTCCGGACGTTCGACTCAACATCATCTCAAAGCTGGAGCAGGTGAACAATGTTATTGGCATTGAGCTCCTATCGCAGTCTTTGCTCCCTGCGATCGTTCAACTGGCCGAGGACAAGCAGTGGCGCGTCAGATTGGCCATCATCCAGTACGTGCCGCTGCTCGCCTCGCAGCTTGGGGTGAAGTTCTTCGACGAGAAGCTCAGCAGTCTCTGCATGTCCTGGCTCGGCGATACCGTTTTCAGCATCCGTGAGGCCAGCACACAAAACCTCAAGAAGCTCACTGAAGTCTTTGGCGTGGAGTGGGCAAGCGAGGCGATTGTGCCCAAGGTTGCTGCTATGGCTGAGCACCCAAATTACCTCTACCGTATGACAACGTGCTTCGCAGTATCCGTAAGTTGGGTCGAGCCACTCTCGTGAAACACTATACTGATAGCTATACAGATTCTAGCGCCTGCACTGTCCCTACCAGTTCTGGCACGATCCGTGCTGCCAATCCTCAATCAGCTAGTCGCTGACCCTATCCCAAATATCCGCTTCAACGTTGCCAAGTCATACGCGGTCCTCATCGACATTCTGAAACGATTGCCGGACGACCCGAACACCACAATCGTTGAGTTGGAGAAGGAGGGCTCGACGAACTTCCCTGGCAGCGAGCGCGGCGCACAGCTGATCAGAGAGGAGGTCATTCCCCCACTGGAGAAATTGATGCAGGACGACGATGTGGATGTGAGGTATTTTGCTACAACAGCCAACAAGGCCTGGACGGATACAGAGAACGCCATGGAGACCTAGGGGGTCAAGTCCATCGAATCAGTTACGTCTGGCATCCAATAGAAATGACCGGGTACGACAGTGAGCACCGCATTGAGCACGGTATGTGTGATGAGGAAACTGCTAGGAGACTACAGAGGGATTGTTCTTAGCGTCGAGCTTGAGCATTGCGGCACTGGCTTGTGTGCACGCAGCGTGCACCTGGGCTCGAAAAAGATACCTAGTAAATGATACTGCTGCCTCAATGCAATTTCGAAATGACTCAGTGAGTAACCTGAGGGAAGCTGGAGTGAGTGTGTTGATTGCCCGAGTAGATTGGCCGTGACCACCCCACCTGCCTCAATCACATGCAAATCGCGCTTTCCAATGTCATCTCACTTCCCGAATCGCAACTTCCATCGCACAACACAGTCCGAGATACTGCACCTGCACAACATCCATTGTCGCCGCCACGATGCCCAGCTACGGAGGCATCACGATCTTACTTCAGACACAATACGACGCACTCCCGATACCGGAATACGCGCCGCCAGCACCTGTCACGCCGCGTCCCACTTGGATCGCACCACACTTGGACTGCAGGTCATCGAACACGAGCCTCACCTCATCTACTGTACGACCGTTTGACTCGAATGCTCTAAGCGCACCACCGCCCTCATGCGCCTCCTCGAGCGGCAGCATCATGTCCAGGACATTTACCTTGCGATCGGCGCACTCGAATCCGGCACTCGCGTCGCCATCCGAGCGAAAGGCTTCAAAGTCTCGTCTGCTATCGAGGTCTTCGACGTTGACGTCTTTTTGCTCGGGTCCATCTACCATTCCGGAGGCACCGACACTGCAACCATCGATCGAGTCGTTCGTGCCAATATATTATGGAGCCCAGTTTTGGGTGCACTATGATTGCTTGATGGCTCGGCATGAAGATAGAGGGACATTCGAGCACAGAGCCAACGACGAGGTGAAATACTACTACTTCAAAGCTTTCAGTGGCGGGAGATGTGTGCTGAGCTGGGGTGTCGGTGAAAAGGATGGCTGGCGCGGCAAAGTGTCATACGGGATCTTTGATGGTGGCATGGACTTTGAGGGGAACAGTACTGTCGAGAGGAGAGCTTTCTTCTTCCCTAGGAAGCATAAGAGATGTGAGGATGTACATGGCGGGCAGTTTGATATCAGGGTGTATAGGAGCAAGGCGAGGAAGAGGGAGGCATTGGCGCTTCAGAAGTTCGAAGAGAGGGCAGGCAAAGGAGGCGGCTTCCAGTGAGTATGACACGGTCAGAGATGGTGAGTCAGCGTACTAACACGATGCCAGGGTACTCAATGCTGGCCGCGTAAGGCAAAGTGACCCGAAGCGCTTCTACACTTACGCGCTACTCGATCCTGTCGACGAGCCATATGCGACTTTCAGGTACTACCTGTGCTGCACTGGTAGGAAGTTCCCCGGCGACTGTGCAATAGACTGTGCTAACAGCGGCTAGCTCAACTCACGAACATGGGCATCGATCTCAGCGCCCAAGACGTAAGCATATTCGACTCCTTGCCACCACAGAGCCCAAGATCGCTGTTACCCGTCAGCTCACCGCAAATTTCATCACCGATGCCAGTTATACCTAGTATAAAGCTGAGTAGCTGCCGCCTATCCTTTCCGCCACGCATGCAACTCACCGCCAGTACCTCGACTTTCAGCCATGGATCGCCGGTTAAGAGGAATGCCTCCCACAACGCGGAGCTCGAGCGATTCGACTACGAAAACATGATGCACCGACCGATCGATGATGGTGTCCCGCGGGATCTTCATGAGACTATTGACTGCTTCGACGACCTCAGCTTGGTGGATCAATTCGTCAAGGTTCATGACCTTCAAGAGCCAACTACAGCACATGGACATTTCGACAGTATGAACATGATGAGTCGTAACTTCTACGACAGTCTACCAGCTACCATGATACCGGACTGGGTGAGTATTGTAGGGTATACCCATCGCACGGTGAGACGCTTGACGCAGGTCTCATAGTGACGTGCTGGTTGCTCGTACTCACCAGCTTTTGTAGGTATACACTTACATTGGGCAGGTCATGAGCAAGCCGTTACCTGCGCGTCCGGACGAAGCGTCGCACGGCGATAAGCCAGCAGCAGAACAGGAAAAGGGAGGAGCTCTGGCATCGATCAGAAGCTTCATAGGCTCGAGATCGAAAGGTGAAACCCCAAGGAAGAGTATAAAGTACACTGCAGCTTGACGTGGACCTACGCAGAACGAATACCGTAATGTAATGTAATGCGCCCACCCTCACAAAACCTCATTGACAAAAACACCAGCCATCCCCATTCCCGTGCCCAAACACATACTCGTCAAAAGGACCTTCTTCTTCGTCCTCCTACACTCACTCAACCCCGTCACAATCTGCCTGACACCCGTCATCCCAAACGGATGTCCCAACGCAATGGCCCCACCTCGCGGATTCATCTTACTCCAATCCACCTCTAGCTTGTCCCTGCAATACACCGCCATACTTGCGAACGCTTCGTTGATCTCCACGACATCGACATCTTTATGCAAATCTAGTCCCAGGCGGTTCAACAACTTTGGTATGACGATGGAAGGTCCAATTCCCATGATCCGTGGTGCCAACCCGGAGATGGCGGTTGCGACATACTTTCCCAGAATTGGTTGGCCCAATTCCAGAGCTTTAGAGCGACGCATTAAGAGAAGCGCTGCGGCGCCGTCTGTGATTTGCGACGAGTTGCCGGGGGTGGATTTGCCATCTTTTGTGAAAGACGGCTTCAATTTATTGATATTCTCAAACGTAGTGCCCCAGCGCACTTCATCTTGGGATATCAATATTTCCTGTCCGTCCTTGACGACGGAGATGGGGACGAGTTCGTCGTTGAACCAGCCTGCCTTTTGGGCTACTTCGGCGCGGCGGTAGGATTCGACGGCATAGCGGTCTTGTTGGTCGCGCGTGATGTTGAAATCTGAGGCGACGTTTTCGGAGGTTATGCCCATGGGGAGCATGCAGTCGACCGCTTCTTGGTCTTTCATCAGGTTGTCGGCGAACGGGCGCGCGAGGCGTTCGTTGCCTTCGCTGAGGGATTCGGCGCCGATTGCGATGCCTTTTGGGTGTCAGTGGGTGGTCGTGAGGGAGTGGAGGGGAGAGTAAAAGTGAGCGTACCCACATCGATCATGCCACTGGCAATCTCGTTGGCGATGTGGCAGGTCGCTGTTAGCCCGGAGGAGCAGAAGCGAGCGGAGCTGGATGCCGCGGTTGTGTTTGGGAAGCCTGCAGCGAGGGCAGCGGCGCGGCAGTAGGCAGCTGCTTTACCTTCGCGGACCTGGTCATGGTTAGTATAGAATGGACAAAGCCGTGCAGCGGTGCCGGGAGCTTACATTTCCCAAGCAAATGTCATCGACTTGAGCTGGATCGATGCCCATTTTTGGTCGTACTTGCTCCAGAATCTTGAAAACCATATCATCGAGTGTCGTGTCTTTCATGCCGCCTTTCTTATACTTGCACAGTGGCGTGCGGATCGCAAGAGTGATCACTACATCGTCGGGATTCTTCTGACATCTGACATGATTGTTAGCCAGTGGAGAAGTAAGGACCACACGCTTCATGGCGGTGTTATTCTTACATTTTGTCGACAGCACTGGTCGCTGGGTTAATGTGCGATACTACAGCTTTAAGACGATCGGTGGCAGACATCTCTATCCTAGTTTACAATATAAAGTGATGTTATCTTGCAGCCCATAATGTCAACTTGAAGTGAGCTCTGCTCTTGGTGGCTGAGGCAGAGGTAGCCGAGGCCAATTGGGCCCCTCCCAGGATCACCGCGGTCTTGAGACGAGTCGTCTCTCCTCACTCACGAGTTCATCAACGTTCTCGTTGACCATGACGACTAAACAGCTCGTCGTTTGTTTACCAACGACGCGGCTAGCAATGATTAATGCCATCGTTGCCTCAGGCATAGTCTTTTGAGAATAAGCTGTCGCTCAAATCGTCAGGTCAGGCAGACACGACCTCGTCAACAACTCAGTAGACAGGCTCAAGCATGCAGTCTTGAGGTGCACGTCTTCCTCACGGTTGCAGCTCAAGCAAGTGACCTGTGGGAGAGGATGTGCTCGCGTGTAGCTGAAGTTCGGCGCGATGTTCAGAAGATCCAGGGCAGCATTCTCGCTTTACCCTTCACTGCTGCAGCGCCGAACTTATGCTCGTACCATTTTCCCGTGCCATACGCAGTCACGCCGAGATTTACAGCAACGAAGACCAGCACACTGACGAAGGTCCAGTTCATCCAGTCTCCTTGTGGCGCGGCCGTGATCGCTAGTGAAAGATAGATAAGACACTCCGCAAAGTAGTGTGGCGTCATCGATATGTTCCAGGCTGGATGCTCCGGTAGTCGATATACCGACTTGTCCTCGCCAGAGCTCGACTCCTTACCCTTCAAAGAAGCGAGGTATGCGTGACAGTCATGCTGAAGACCGGATGCCAAGATGAAGATCATGACCCCGACAAAAGTCCGCAGTGACGGAGGATTGATAGCGAAGTCTCGAGCGGTTGGAGCGTGTTTGAGTACGTTCGCTGCACGAAAGTCAGGCATTGCAATACCATCAGACGAAGGAGAACTTACGACTTCCTTCGATCCAGACCGTGACACTAGTCGCGACATAGAAGAAGATACCCAATGCCCAATGGCCAACCCACATTTCCGAAGACGAAGGCTTGGTCATCACCAGGCATTCATACAATCTCCTACTGCCCTGCGCAAGCATCATCACCCAAACCACTATGACTTGCTGGAAAGCCATGGAGCGAGATCCTTCTGGCACGTATTGCGCGATCGCTCGTAATCTTGGTCCCTTGACTAGCAACTCCGCTGCCCAGAAGAGCGATAGAAAGGATGAGATGGCGTAGAACGATGTGAACCAGCTATGAGGTACGCGGATCTTCGCCAGCGTGTCCAGAATATCGCTTATAGCACCACCATCTGCCTCCACAGTCTTTCCCTTTGCTCCAACTTTTCCCTCTTCGGTACTTCTCTTTGCATTACGAGGTCCATAATCAAGAAGTCTTGAACGCGTAGCAGGAATTGCGAAGACTGCCAGGACCTACCTCTTATCAGTCGATATCGACTGTCCTACTCCTTTCGAGTCCTCACCGATGCGGCAGCACTTAAGTATGCGGCACGGAGCAGCTGAATGGCATCCATGCTGGCCGGCGATGGCGCTATCGACCTGACTGGTCTGGCGGCTGTCTGCTCATGCACCCCTCCCTAGCTCCCTCGCTCTTTCCTTTCGGTGGTCTCGTGGTCAGCAGGTGTGCTGCGGGGGAGATCGACTGTTCACTCTGTGGGCTGACTGCAAACGGCAGACGATAGTGCAGTAATAGTAGCTTGGGAGGTTCGGCGTTGCTGTTTGGAGGAGTCCGTAGAAATAGAGCTACGTTATTCAACCCCGCAAAAGGGACGGGACAACTTTAGATTTAAGTCGACCCAACTCAGAAATCAGAGTTTATAAGCAGTCTCGGCGCGTACGTAATACGTATACTATACATATGAATAATAGCGCATTTTCATCGTCTCGACGTAGCGATTCTAGTACTACTCTTTTTATATTATATAAGCTTATATTAGACGCGTAAGAGTAGAGCAAAATTATAGTATATCTTACATAAGTTTAATATTTAGGACATGTTAAATTTACTTTAGTATAAAGATAATCCCTCTTTCGAATACCTTAAAAAAATATCTAGCGCTATAATACTACTACTTTATATTATATAATATATAGCCTAATTAGCTATTAAATAGGTAGAAAATCGATCGGTATAGGTATTATACTAGTATATTAAGTATTTAGGGTATCCTGAAAAGAAAATTAAGTTTTAGATTACTAGATAGTATAAGATAATAAGTAGTTATATAAACCTAAAAATCGTACACTAGAATAGTAAGATCGAGACGGCTCTAGCAGTATATTTTTCGTCATATTAGAGGTAATATAGCAGTGCGCGTATTCGAAAGAGTTTAAACGACATAAAAAAGCACTTTCGAGTTTGGGCTTCGAATGTCCCGACCCTTTTGCGGCTTCGAGTAAGGGCATGTCGGCGGCAGATGTTCCCGGCGCGAGAGTGGGGACCATGCGCCTTAATGATGATGGCTCGTTACCAGCGATCACTGTTTTGAATCCATCCACTTTCACTTCTCCCTTACTGTATCACTCACTACTACCATAGTGCTTGCGCATTCCTCTATATCATCCATCTCACGTAGCGCGCCACCATCTTCCGCCAGCAATGCAATAATAGCGACGACGCCATGGACTTCTCCAATCTTCTCAATCCATCTCCGGAAACTGAGTCCCGGGCGACGACAGACACTCTTCCGTCGATCCAGCAGGTGCCACCGAACGAAGATGATCGCACGATATCGCCCGTCTCATCGCGATCGAATCCCCAGAACAACACACACTCGACTGCCACACAACACGAAGCAGCACAAGCTCTAGCCAGCCTGTCGCAGAGCCCACAGCCTCCGCCCACACAGTGGAATGGCTATTCTGCTTCTGAATCCAATGCCTTAGAGCGCCAAAGATCATGGGAGAGACGGCAAAGCGGTTTTGGTGATCCAGTTCAGCTCCCTCCGCCCCCGAAGGGCGGCAACGCTCGTAAGATGAGCTCGCCCACCCTCGACCAGTACCATGTAGCATCGCGATCGCCAGAGCAGAGACGACAGTCTCTTGTGTTTCCACCGCAGGCGAACTTCACTCTGCCGCCATTGCAGGCATTCGCGCAGCCATCGGCTGAAGCGGCCGGGAGGCAGTCGCATGAATTGAATCAGCAGCAGCGATCGCCACCGGCTTCTTCACATGGCGATCACTCGAATGCGCCTTCTACCGCTCTGCTTAGTGAGTCTCGAATGGAGACCCCAACTCAGGTATCTACCACTACACAAGCCGCGGATACTACCACAACACAGCAACCGAAGCCTGAGATATCGAACGCACCTGTGATGAACGAGGAGGTCACTTCATCGCTAGCAGTGATCAAGCAAGAGAACACTAGCACACCTCAGCCCTCGTCACCCATTGGCGCTCGACGACCATCCGACGTCGATCGGAAAGCACTGAAGGTCGTCTCAGCACTAAAGAGCGAGCACAGCATGTCAAAGCAATCGCCTCTTCGCGAGTCATCCGTACCCATCCCCTCGACTGAGGACCCAACCCTCGAGCCAGCCTCTTACGCCTCGAAAAAGCGATCTGCACCTGCGAAGACCAAGAAGGGAACGGCAAGTATGGTCAAGAAGGATAAGGCAGCGCCTCCGGCAAAAAAGAGGAAGGTGGAGATCAAGACGTCAGCAGCATCATCTACAGTGAAAGGCACAAGCACAAAAGGCACACCGATCAACTCTTCACCCGCACACTCAAATCGCTCGCAGTCCGCCGATGCGGACGAGGAGAACTACGAAGATGAGGATGAGGACATGGAAGGCCGTTCAGACGATGGTGACGAGTACTGTATCTGCCGCAAACCTGACAATGGTACGTTCATGATAGGGTGTGACGGTCCTTGCGAAGACTGGTTTCACGGCAAATGTGTCAACATTGCGGAGCGAGACAAGAACCTCATCGACAAGTACATCTGTCCGAATTGCACAGAGACTGGCAAGCATGGCTTGACGACATGGAAGCGGATCTGCAGGCGTGGTGGTTGTCGTAATCCGGCGAGACTCGGCAAGTCAAAGAGCGGGAGTAGCAGCAAGTACTGCTCGGATGAGTGCGGTGTGCAATACTTCAGAGAGATGGTGTCGCGGAGTCGGGGAGCTGAGGAAACTGCGAAGAATCGTGCGTCGCGGAGAAAGGGCAGCACGGCTGGGTCCGATTATCGACCCGGTGAAGACGATCTGGGGGCAAGAGGTGGAGCTCTGGCCGCAGGTGAGGTCAAGGCGTTGCTGGATTCTTCGAAGACCGTCGACGAGTTCAGGAAGCTAGGCGATGGCGTGCTTAGTCCTCCAGCAACCCCCGACGGTAAGGACGATAATGGCAGCCAGTACACCGATCCAGAGGCGCATGCGCTACAACGCATCGAGAGCGAGAAAGAGGAAGCACGTCACAGACACGGCCTGCTGAAGGATCGCATGAAGCTCGTCACGCTCGCCAAGCAAGCAGCAAGCCGCACCGCTACCGAGAAAGAGCTGAAGCCGAAGGACTACTGCGGATACGATCCCCGCCTGGAATGGACGAATGAGCAGTTCCAGACATGGCAGAGTAGCAAGCCAGCACAACAAGCTTTCGAGCTGGATACCTTGCAAGTCGAGAAGAGCAGCAAGGAAGAGAACGCGGAGGAGGATGAGACAAACCTCGAGATCTGCGATCGAAAGAAGTGTGCCCGACACCACGAATGGAGCAAGCTCGCTGTGGACAGCCTCAGATCTGAAATGAACGACAACGGAGACGCTATGCGGAAGTTGGAGCAGGAGGAATCGGATATCAAGGTGCGCGCTGCCCTCCGTGCGAAGGCGGGCAAGATCAATGGCGAGGGTGCCGTAGAAGTACATGGTCTCGGCACTGCTGTTGGAACGGCGCC
This sequence comes from Dothistroma pini CBS 116487, assembly GCA_002116355.1. NCBI lineage: Eukaryota > Fungi > Ascomycota > Dothideomycetes > Mycosphaerellales > Mycosphaerellaceae > Dothistroma > Dothistroma pini. The sequence goes on from KZ108215.1 coordinate 140,470, forward strand.
AGATGCGATGGAGGTGGAGACGCAGACCAATGGAGCAGTTGATGTGGGAGAGCCGATGGCTGTTGACGTGGCGGCGACATAAGCACGTTGCAGCTGACATGAGTGGTGATATGCACGCAGATACCACGAAAGGTAGCATGGCTGTATTGCCACCGGTGTCACTACTACTGAAGCTTGCTCAAGAAGAGCAGCTACGAGGATACTGGACTATCCCACAGCCTTTTAGCGATAACGGGGCATGCATTGACAATGTGAATACTTTACTTGCAGCTTGCTTCGGCAGTGTGATTTCTTGAGTGAGGTGTGGTAGTGGCGTGAAGAAGAAGGGCGGTGCCAGAGTCCGAACGTGGTGGCTGTGGCTGCTTGAGGTGCGCCTGAACCGCATTCAAAGACCACCCGCCGTCTCTATCTTCACCTGCGCCTGCTATATGATCCCCCGTCAAGGACTTCGGCCAGTTCCTCCCGGTGGCAACTTCTTGTGGGCTGTGCAGTATCTTATCCACCGGTACTCTACTAACAACATTAAATGGATGCGGCTCTTCGATCATCAGCATGTCCGCGACGGAGACTCCCTACAAGAGACCGCCACTGAAAATCCCGTAGAAGCAGATGCGACTGCTCTATTTTGTCCAAAAGACCGAAGGCAAGACATTTCAAGTCAACTTGGGCCTTAGAGCAAGTATACCAGATGTCACATCCCAAATTACATTATCATGTCAGATCTGCTTTGGTACATCACCATCCTAGAATTCTTCCTTACCCTCCCGGCCCCCGTGTCTCATCTTATCAAACCTCAAAACCGCCCCCATCAACACGTTCGCCCCATCCCCACACTGCTCCGGCGTACTGAACTCCCTCGGATTATGACTTACCCCGTCCCTACAAGGCACAAAAATCATACTAGTCGGACAATGCTTACTCGTATAAACACTATCATGCCCAGCACCGCTCGTCATCAACTTTCCCCAGCTGCCGATGTTCTTCCCCTGGACGCGGCCAGCGCCGAGCTCGTGCTCACCGCGGGCATTCACTCCGCAGAGAGCGGCGCCAGCGGCTTTGACGCAGGAGACACAGTCGCTGTGGAAGTGGGTGGCGGGCGAGGTGAAGTCTGTTATCCAGGAGACGGTACAGTGGCGGGAGCTGGAGGCTGTGCCGAAGTTATCTTTGCCGGCTGCGATGTATTCAAATGCTTCGCGGCACTCAGCTTCGACGTTTTCGACGGTTTCGTCAAGCGGAGAGCGGATGTCGAGGCTGAATCGGACGAAGCCGGGGACGGTATTTGTGCTGCCGGGCTTGAGATTCAGGATGCCTGTGCTGGCGAGGGCATTGTGTTTGTGGGCGATCTTATGGCTGGTGACGATCATCTTTGAGGCTGTCAGGAGGGAGTCTGCGCGGTGTTGGAAGCTTGTGGCACCAGTGTGGCTGTCGAGGCCATTGACGGTGACAGTGAACCATTTGTAGGACTGTACGCCCTCAACTACACCAACGCGGCGCTTCTCTGCCTCCAAGACGGGGCCTTGTTCAATGTGTAGTTCAAAATGGGCGGCCATGGGAGTGCTCTTGTACGAGACAGGTGTCTCGCCAAGGTAGCCAATGCGTTCCAGCTCAGACTTCATGGTGGCTGTATCTCTGGCTGGGATGACCGACTTCAGGTTGTGGGCATCTTCTAATGCAATATTGCCGGCCCACACACCAGAAGAGACCATAGACTTTGGGAAGCGAGCACCTTCTTCGTTCGTCCAGTTGACCACGCCGACCGGGTATGAAGTCTCGACCCAGTTATCGTTAAAAGTCTTGAGCATCTCAACACCAGCGCAGACACCAAGAATACCGTCGTAACGCCCACCAGTGGGCTGTGTATCCAGATGTGAGCCAGCATATACTGCGGAACCATGTCAGCTTCTACGCTACTACGGCTATGAGACAACACATACCTGGATGTCCTTCCTCCAGTCCAGGCCGAACGGCGAACTGATTCCCCATAGCATCAACCGTGACTCTACATCCCAGAGCCTTCGTGATTTCCGCGAACCAGTCTCGTGCTTGCTTGTCCGCATTCGAGAGACTCAATCGAGACATGCCAATCTCTGTATCGCCACTACAAGTGACAAATCGTTAGCTTTCCACATCTGCGAAGTACTGGTGGTATGCTCGGAGGAATCCGGAAATGTGCAGTTCAGTTGGCTGTTCTTAGTGTTGTTTTTGATGTTTCATCATCAGAATAAGATGGATTGGTGTATAAGTTTTGTCATCATTGTGCTGTTGCTGAAATCGTGCTCTTGAGTGTTGTGAAAGCTCGTCGAGGCATGACTTGCTCTTGTGATGTAGAATGAGACGAAATGTGATGGCTTACTCTCCCCATCGTTCTCCCTTGCCCCATTCCGACGTTGAGTGGATATCGTTCATCAATCGATCCTGGTTGATTTTGAGGGATGCTAAGTCACGTTCAGTCATCTCCGACACTGCGATCTGAGACCGTGCCGACGAGACGAACGTTCGTCGGCCCTGCCATATTGAACGCGCTACCCAAATCGGCCGAAGTGTCGATGTCGAAAGACGTGTCTTCGATGTCAGTGTGCGCAGTGAAGTCGACATTTTGCGGGAGATGGGAAGTCGCGTGGGACTTCCGCCGAATCTTGGCACTGGACCGAAGAGATGCCTTCGCCCACGATGTACCCTGGTCACAACGATAAAACGAAGGTTTATAGCACCGTTCGATGATTTCGCTGCTATTGGTGTTTGGAAGGCGCCCGCCCCCGGCCGAGGAAGGCGGCAACGCATCGTCTCGCTCGTTCTCCACACTATCAGCCAACATGTCTGGTGATCCGTGAGTATCATTTCCAGCACGAACACGATGCCATGTCACAGTGTGGGACCAATCAAGAGGAGACTTTGAGATGAGAATCGCACACTTTCATCATGGATACACACCCGGCAAGTCGCATGGATTATCTTGCTGAACCCTTCGGAGCCATGCCGCCATCGATGGTCTAAAAAGGTAGCACTCTTCTTTTCAATACCATTCCGCTGTCGTCGAAGCTACCGTGTGCCACCTTACAAACAGCGCTGTGTCCACATCTTCTTCTCGCCCTGACTTGCGCTATTACCTGCCCGAAGTAGCCTCCTTGGCGGGAGCAACATCGTTGTCCGTCCAGTTGCCACTAGAAGCAGCGGATGCGTCGACGACATTGTCGGCCCACTCAGAATTCTCTACCTAAGAGGAAGCTGGTGGAGCGCCACGGCCACGACCGAATCCGCCACGGAACTCTGGGTTGAAACCACCTGGGGCACCACCCTCCTTGTTCTCGCGGTCACCGAAGCCACCCTCGCGCCGGCGGTATCCACCCTCACGGTCGCCACGGTCACCACGTGGGCCGCCACGGCCACCGCCACGGCGCTCACGGTCGTCGCCGCCGAGCATGCCACGTGGAGGAGCGTGCGAGCGCTGCTGCTTGACGTGGGTTTGCGGGACGATTTCGGCTGGGAGGTGGAGCCACTCGCGGAGATAGTCGAGACCCTCTGGGGTGAGGGTATAGTAGTACCATTGCCAGGAGAACTGGGTCTTTAGGTAGCCGCGGGAGGTGAGCGACTGGCAGGCCTTGACGACCTGAAGATATGTTAGAGATGTGTCGTGAAGGATTGATGAGGTGTTGCGCATACGTAGAGGTTCTTGGTGTCGATCTCGCCGTGCTTTGGCTGATTGTAGTCCTTCTTCGCGACGAGTACACCCTCGCGGAAGAGGTACTCGTGGATCTTCTTGCGGTCGGCCTTTGGGATCAGCCTGTGGCTGCGTTAGTATTGTGATTGTGTTTCAGACGCATTTAAAGTTGTATGCTCACATCTTCGCGGTGTTGGCGAGTTGGTGAAGATGTGATTCTGTTGCTGCAACGGAGCGTGAAGAGGAAGATCTCTTTGTGAAGCCGAAATATCGAATTGGCTGTGTGAGGACTTTCGCTTAGCGAATGAGGTTAGCGCAGAATCACAACGGTGCCTGAGGAAGCAACCTTCACTTTGCGCGGTCTCTTCAACAACGTCTGATACATATGTACCACCCATCTGGACCACCACATTCACAAACATGGCCACCTCTCAGGACCGCACCATCAACATCCTCCTTGCAACCTTCGCCGGCCTCGGGCTCCCACGAACACTCTCCCTCCCAACCAAGTCTTCAATCAGCGTCAGTGATGTCTACAGCACAATCCTCTCACGCCTCCCACCCGTTAAAGACGACCTGATCCTCACAACCGTCTCCAACAAACAACTTCTCTCAAACAATGACGCTCCCGTTTCTTCCCTCCTGGACTCCTCCTCCGACACTCTCCTCTCCCTCCGCCTCTCCCGCAAGCTGTGCGGCGGCAAGGGCGGTTTCGGTTCCCAACTTCGCGCCGCCGGCGGGCGCATGTCCTCGCGAAAAAACCGCAACTCCAACATCAACCCCAACGGCAGCAACCGCAACCTCGATGGCCGGAGGTTGAGAACTGTGGATGAGGCGAAGAAGCTGGCGGAGTATCTTGCGATCAAGCCGGATATGGATAAGAAGGAGAAGGAGGAGAGGAAAAGGAAATGGGAGGCTGTTGTGGAGGCGGTGGAGAAGAGGGAGGAGGAGATGAAGGACAGGAATGGGGCAAGAGGGAGGTTGGATGCGGAGTGGGTTGAGGGGAAGGATGGGGCGGAGGAAAAGGTTAGGGAGGCGGTTTCGAGGGCTATGAGAGAGGAGATGGCGATGAAGGGTGTTGAGGAGAATGGCAGGACTGGGAGTGAGACGGATGAAGAGGATGGTGGGGAGGAGAGCTCGGGGTCTGGCCCTGCTGAACAAGATAAGCATGGTGGCACTGCGCGGAGGAGTTTCTTCGGGTGGGATGAAGAGAATGATGATAGCTCCGAAGATGACGAGGAAGAAGAGACTGTTCCTACGGAAGCAGAAGCGCCGAAGTATGAAGGCAAAGGCAAAGGTCGAGCTGAGTAGCGTCCTGTGTAACGCCTCGCTACATGCATCCCAGCATTCCAATCAAATCTCCGTCTCGACCACTGATCCTCTCACTCACACCCTACGGAGCCTCCGATCACTGATAGGGATATGGATGTGGTGACACAGGAACGGTAGTGTGTTGTGGGAAGAAGTTTGAGGTGGACCTGGAGCTTGGGGTATTTTGTTGGGTATGCAAGGACGTAAGGCTCGTGGGAGATATGCTAGATTTGCGCAAGCTACGGCTAAAGATTGGCTTGAACAGAAACCCTATCCCACCACGACCTCACCACTGGATCCTCTAAGCAGCAGCAGCAAAAGTCGAGTTGAGCGCCCCAAACTTAATCGCCGAAAACTTGACCGTAGCATCACCATGCGCACCCTCCACGGTCTTCGGCACACCACTCACAGCATCGCAAGAACCCCTCTTTGCACCCAACTTAGTGCTATCAACAGGATAAGTCGAGTCCAGCCAAAGCATATTCGCAGCGTAATCGTCCCAGACGCTAAACACCAACACCATTCCCCGTCCAAGAGCCTCGCCCATAGAAGCAAGCCCACCCCTCGCGTCAAAGGAGTCCTCGTCTCCGAAGGTGTTTTTCTGCTGCTTGCAGAAATCCTCTGTGATGGAGTTCGAAGCATCCGCGCCTGCAATGTCAGAAATGGAGTTCTGAATAATGTTGTCGTCTTGGATGTAGATTCTCTTGATCTGGACGAGGGTGCCGTTGTCTGTGCTGTCGTCCGTGACGAACTGCGTGACAACAGTGAAGGGCGAAGCTGTATCGATGATAGCGTCAGGACCGTAGAAGGACTCATTGCCCATGCGGTAAGAGTTGAAGTCGCAACCATCTTTATCGCAGACACCGTCGTAGCGGGAGTCGCCGGCACCGCAAGTGGTGTTGTCGGAGCAGACTTGGAGGCCTGTGCCGTTGCAGGGGTGAGGGGTGTATGCGGCGGAGATGGAGTTTGCTTCCCAGATGTCCCTGCCCCGTGTTAGTATACGCCTACAAATGTTGGAAGCGCAGCAGTTCATCACGAGACCTGCGTCAAGCACGTCTCACGATGCGATAGGGTTACTCCAATTTGCTTACATTTCGGCGCAGCAGGCGCCCTTTGAGCCAGTGCCGGAGTTGGGGTCGCCCGAGGAAGGTGTCCAATTTTCGATGTTGGCCTGTGATGAAGTTAATGATATGATAAAGTAGGTAAAGAAAGGAAAGGAATGTTGTACCTCGCCGTTGATGAATTTGATGTCCTGTGGACACTGTGAGTCGCAGTATCCAGTACCGTATTTGGCACCAGCTTTGTTGTTCTCCTGAGTCGAAAGGCCACCATCGGCTGGCATCTCAACGAAGTACAGAGCTCCGTTGAGGCCGCATGGCAGCTTTGAGACATCGACATCGAAGGTGAACTCCTTGTTCCTGAGGTCGAATATCTGGTACTTTTCTCCAGAGTCGTCCATCAGGTAGTTCCTGCTGCCGACATTGGCGCCAGTTACGAAGGTCAGGGTGAGTGCGTCCCCTGCAGTGCTGATGCCGTAGGTGCTCTCGTAATTGGCACCGTCGAGAGCGCAGCTTGTTGCGCAGGCGGTGGGAGAGGAGCAGATTGAGGTGTCCCATTCGTTTCCTGCGGAACGGTCATATTAGCGTTGCTTACTCTTTGCATTGATATACCTTCCAACAACCACTTGAGATCAGTTCATCTTACCAGTGTAACAATTGGTCGACCCACCAACCGTATGCGTCCAGCGCCAGTTAGCATCGAGCGTGATCGAAGTACTCAGGTTCGAGCATCCAGAAGCAGTGCACTTCGAGATAGGCAGAGTCGGGTGCGTTTCAGCAGTGTTCGTGCCAGCTTGCTGAGCGCTGATACCAGCAGCGAACAGCGAGGCGGCGAAAGCGAGAGTCGAGGACATCTTGGGTAAGGAACGTGTTATTGGGAGGAAAGACTGAGATCCAGCTCAAAGAGAATACAGAAGCAGTCGAGAGAAGCGTGTTGGTCAGTCAGCAGAAAGTCAGGATAGTCGCCGAGACTCTTATACCAGGACATACAAACGGAAGCACTCCTTCCTCACTCCATCATCAAGACGACCAGACATCGCAGCCGCGCCAGTGCTACCACGCCAGTGCTCCACAGGATACATAGGATGATTGACGAGCACTCTACTACGCCAGCTCCGCTTCAAAGTTCGAGCGCCAAAGGCATCACATAGAGTGGTCCCGCATGGCAGAATCCTCGGTCTGGCAGGGCTCGATGGAGAAATACAAGTTATTGCCGAAATGCATACCTCATATTGCTTGAGGGTGTCGTTCCCGGATTCAAGCCTCGCTACGAAGTGCTTCGCTTGTTTATCTGAAGCCGCCACGTTGGGTATCGTGTCTCAAGCATGGCTTAGTCGAACGCTGGCGTCTTGGTAAGACCGAGCAAATCCTCGTGGAACTTCACCTGGTATCTATGTGATCTGTTAGGACGATATCGTGCGTGATCGAGACCGGTAGGCGATCAGATGTGGAGACGAATTTGACGGCATGAAGGAGGCCCGGAAAGAAATCATGCAAGCTTCATCGCTGTTTAAAAGTACATGACAGACCCAGCAGGACCTTCTCATTTACTCATCCCATGAAGCAGTCTCGTTGGTCTTGCCGTCTCCTTTCAAGCTTTTCCAACCAGTAGCGTCTACCGGTGGGAAATCTCAATCTACTGATCGCCGCCGTTGACGTCGACCTTGCCATCTTCAGGGTACTCATCGATGGCCTTTCCGAATCTGCCCTCGATCTCGGCGATGACCTTCTTGTCACGATCATTGGTGACGAAGCTGATGGCGACACCCTTGGTACCGAAACGTCCAGCACGACCAACACGGTGAAGGTATGTGTCGGCAGATGACGCCAATGCATCCTTCGACTCTGGGTCAGCACCCTTCTCGACCGACTCTGGCATATCGTAGTTGATGGCCAGGTTGATGCGCTCGATATCGATACCACGACCACGACCGAAGACATCCGTGCTGACACAGATACGCTTGTCATAGTTCTTGAATGCTTGATAACGCTTGATGCTGTAGTAAAGATCAGACATGATCCGTGATTCATGTGATGGCGAACCTGCTTACCGCTCTTCTTGGCTGACACCGGAGTGTACAGCAATGGATGGGAAGTTGCATTCGCGTAGAAGTCGGTCAAGCTCGCCGCATCGTAGAGTGTTCTTAACGAAGATGATGACTTGGTTGTACTGGAGCGTGTCAAGCAGGTCGTTGAGCTTTCGGTTCTTCTCGCCCTCATCACACTTGATGTAGTATTGCTGAAGACCGTGCAGAGTAAGCTTCTCTTCGTCATCCACATAGATCTCCAGAGGGTTCTGCATGAATTTCTTGCAGACTGGACGTGTGGCCTGCGACAAAGTGGCAGAAAACATCATGACTTGTTTCTGCGTGGGTGTGGCGCGGAAGATCTCTTGAACGTCGCGGCGCATGTCTGTCGTTGTGTCAGTCGTCAACTTGAACACGGAGGTGAGATCAAACCTTACCGATTTGATCCAGCATCTTGTCACACTCGTCGAGGACGAAACGAGAGACGCTGCCGAGTCGCAGAGCCTTCTCACGAACGAGACCGTTAAGACGGCCAGGGGTTGCGACAATTATGTGTGGGTGGGTCTCCTTGTCCTTCAACAACGCCTTGTCCTTGTTGATATCTGTGCCTCCGTAGAAGACAGCGGTCTTCACCTCTGGCATGTACTTGCTGAATCGCGCGTACTCGTTCTTGATCTGGAAGGCCAACTCACGCGTATGGCACATGACCAACACGCTAGCTTCACCTGCCACTGGCTCGATCTGCTGCAAGGTGGACAGCACGAACACTGCCGTCTTACCAAGACCCGACTTTGCTTGACAAAGCACATCGGTTCCGAGAATGGCCTGAGGAATGCAGACTTGTTGGACTGGAGGGAAATGTTAGAGTTTGTTCGTCCATCGTGTATGCGCGAAAACAGGTGCGTCCGAAGCGTCCATCCATCGTCCTTATTCCCATCTCCCACGCCATCAAGCTGCTCGTAAGCACAGGCACAATCCGCCTGTTCCCGCACCAGGCTCTCCTTCAGGTGCCTGTCTCCCGTGATGCGGCCTCTCTGCACAGACTTTACGCCATGTGCTTCATCCACCACTGCACAACAGAGAATATGCGACCACAGATGCTGTGCCCGGGCTCACGCATACACGTGTGCTTCCAGATTGTGCTTCGCAAGTTGCAGAGCTTAACGCGCCTGCGCATCATGATTTCTCGCTTATACTTCCTTCCCCTGTTCTATTTGTTCGATGTTCTGATGGACTAGATGGATGGACGCTCCTCGTAGGTCGGTGGAACCGCTGGCAGGCTCAACGCAGGATTTTATGGAGATGACTAACCCTCTGATGGATGCTCGAAGCCACAGTCTGTGATTGCCTTGAGAAGCTCTGGCTTCAAGAGGAAGTCGCGGAAACTGGCGGAGTTGATACCGACATAGCTGCCCTTCGCCTGCGCGGCGCCAGATCCAGACACGGATAGATCGCCCTTCTTGGCATCGCCGTTGGCGGCAGCTCCAGCTGCGCCGGTCGCGGTCGCGCCGTCGGTCGGCTGGAGTTCCTCGTCGGAGTAGTCGATGAGGTCTTCCTCGCCGGCAGACATGATTGATTGAGTGGGCGTGGTTATGTGTCAGTGCCTCGAGGAATGTTAAAGTGTCGAGTCCGCTGGCGGGTGGAAGTACGCGGCGGGCGGAAAGAGGTGGCGGAGAAGTGAAGATTCGGATACTGAGATGCGCCGAGCAGGACAAGGCTGCGGCGACGATGTGATGGTGGTTGTGTTGATGGGGAGGTGAGGTGAGCGTGGACGCGAAAGCAGCCGCAACGCAAACAGCAGGCACGCGCCTAGAGAAAGGCGGGAACAACCGCAAGAGTGGCTAGCTGTTTGCGACAAGACAGGCGAGTCACGTACTTGAGTCATGAGGCTCAGTCTTGGCATCAGTACCTAGTCACTCCAGCCAAACAATCTTCTTCTTCTCCTCATCAACATCCACATTCCACGCTACTCCGAACGAGGCAGTTCTTCAATCAGCCACACATGTGATCTTCGACTTTACCCGCTATTGCATCACATCTGACCAAGCACAATTTGTCCGGTCCAGGCTTCCACAACCGTCAACGGCAGCTCTTTACACCTGCAGCAGCCTGGATGCAGCTTTCCGATTTGAGGGAAGTACACAGCCCAAACACGGACAGTGATACGATAGCGTTGAAATTGTGCATGCGCAATCAAGATGGCGAAGGACAAGCCTAAGAGTACAAAAGGCCCACCGAAGGAGCATCTTTCTGCCCGAATCACCTTCCTACGGCAGGCTGCTCTCCATCTGGCTGAGGTACAGTCAGAGACGGCTTCCCAGATTACTTCGACATGCACTAGCGAACACTCTCAACACAGTGACAAAGCCCAGTCAGAGGACCCAGAATTGCAGGACATTGCGGAGAGGACTTTCAGCGCCGACAACTCCCTGCCACATGGTTCACCTACCCATCTGACCCTACAACTTCGCCAGGTGGCACTCAAATCACAGATTCGCCTGCAGCCTTCGACAAAGCACATGAGCTGTAAGGTCTGCCATGCCGTGCTACTCGAAGGCAGCACGTGCAAAAGGTACACGGAGAATCTATCGCGCGGTGGTAAGCAGCCGCATGCGGACATGACTGTACACGAGTGCACGAGTTGTGGAACGAAGAAGAGATTCCCAGCGAGCGTTGTGCGGCAACTCAGAAAGAGCAAGCGGGCGATGCGCTCCGGCTTGACAACAGAAGTACTGCCGCAGCTTGAGGAGGTCCTTGACATACTTCCTGGCTAAGTATGCTATACACCGCTGGATGTGTACCCAACAACATCTTGCAATTGCTGACGCTCATGCTCAACCAGAGCTTCTCTCCAGCAGCGAGAGACTTTTCCGGACTTCGGACTGCAGCACCATTGGTCGAGACCATGGAAGCATTACCCGCGACAACTACACTTGCGTCACTCCGGCCGTGTCCACACTGTTGACATAGTCATGAATTGCCTATCGGAAAGTCAGGTCCGAAAGGGCAGCCGTGAAAGATAGCGCGTCATCGTCGCGTGGACGGACGATGATGTCGACGCTGTCGTGCGCTCGTCGATCGTGGGCTGGCTGGTATTTCACGCTCATACTGTTCGCCTAGGTTCTGCGCTGTCCCTCGGTAGCCAAGCGGACCGTTCGCGGCGCCATCACCACTGCCGTCGGAACTGGCCTGCCAAGTCCTCTCGAGACGCTGCTCGATGCTTCGCAGCGTGCCACTCATAACGTCTAGGTCCTTCGTCAAACAAGCCAATGTCTGGTTGTAGTTCTCAGCAAGTTGCAGCATCTTATCCATAGTGTCATCCTTCCTGCGACCCAATTGTCAGCGAAGTAATGGTCAGATGATATGGCAAAGGACAGACTTTGTTGGTGGCACGTCGCGATAACGACACTCTGTGCTCTGCTCCGAGCATGGATGACACGGCTCGCTGCCATCGCATTTCTGCTTTCTCTTTCGACATTCTTCGCACGCCTGGACCACACTTTAGCTTCGGCCGGTCTTGCAGAGACCTTGAACAACAGCTTACCGTTCTGGTCCTCCTAATCTTATCCCTTCTGTCGCCATCCTCTGTGCCTGCATGATCTCGGTGAACTGGCTGTCTAGCGGTGACAACTGGATACGCGCTTGCTGGGGCGATCGGAGTTCGAAACACCGCCTCATCGACTGGAATGCCTGGTTGCTGATGCACATATTGGGAATACGCCGTACCATCTGGCTGCTCAACAGGGCACGCAGTCTGGCCAGGTGGATGGAAGTATGCCACCCCTTGGGCAACAGGAACAAAGCTTGCTTCCGCACTTGGGTACTGCCACTGAATGAACCTTTGCTGGTGAAACGAATCCATCGTGGCCTTGAGATGCAAGCGTGCCAATAGGCAAGTTCCGACAGAACTCAAAAGATGTCACTGGTAGAGTTGGTGACGGAGCGAGAAGACCGAAGAGTACCGGAACGATCAGGCCACGCCTATATCTGAATCCTGACACCAGCGGTCATTCCAACCAATGCGGACAGCAGCTGCGGGAGCCTCCGCAGTCAAAGGAAGGCCAAACGCAGACGCACTCAACAATCCCACACGGGTCCAAGGCATCGGATTCTCCCGTCAATCACTAGACTCTGTTCTCATAGTTCACATATCCTGTTTGGCGATGGCTCACGTCATTGCGATATGCGCCTTGACACTGTCCCCGGTAACACATTACTGTTCAAACGAGGAATTGGGCAGCGCTGCCGCTGGCGGAAAATCTGCGGAAACGGACTGCGCGCCGTATTGATCGTCGACATGAAGATCGATCGACAATCTCGATTGAGGCGGTTCTAGACTGACGAGCAGCATAGTAGTGCCAGCAATGCACCACATGAGTCTGTTCAATCCCGAGTCACCAACCTGGATCAGGAGATAGCGACCAGTACGGCACAGCTTGGTTGGTGCCCACGTTACACCCGTGCTCCTTCCTGCCTCTAAGGTATCATTTCAAAGCATGCAGCGGAATACGAAGGTACCAATACCTTGTCACCACTAGGCGGCGCGTCCTAGGCTCTGCTGCGGTGTGCTTTCGAAACGGGAGCACCGAGACGGTTGGTGGAACTGGCTGCTCGCTCCTTTAGCCGTCTGAATATGCGGCAGCACCCATATCCACACCGACGACGTGGTTTGTTGCACTGCAGAGAACATTGGTACACTGACGCGCTACTTTAGGCTAGCTGCTTAGGAGGCGCGAAGGCTTACGGGGCAGTAGTTCCCCTAGTCTGTCACGGCCAGGCCCGCGACGCGAGACCCTTGAGGGCTTACATTCGTCACTTTAACGCACCCAAAAACCACCACGCCGTTGCGAAAGCATGTCACCAACAAGCTGAACAATCGACGCGCAGGGCTCCTCGTCAGTGCCAGACGGCCTCGCGGCTTTGGCTTGCATGTTCACGGCCCGCTACTGCAACTCTACGCCACGGCAAGTACGGTAGTCAGTCTGTTGAATGCAAGACAGCTCACGCCTTTTCGCTTGAAGTTGGCCCACATGCTCCAAGCTCGGTTCATCCGCTATTTGCTGTGTCCGCAAGAGCTAGAATCTGGATGAATGGCGTTCTTTATGCTGGTTGCACCGCGCATGTAATTGCGTCATTTATTTCATGATGGGGAAGGCTTTCCTGCGAGATGTAGCCAACACTAACACACGTTCACCATCCCGAAGATGTGGAAATGTACCGCAGACTAAGTTAAAGGACTGAGCTTGTACCGGGACAACGCAGCAACTCCTCGGCATCACCCATGGGAAGACCAGGACGGCGAGGGTGGACGGCCATTCTGACTGGGCATCGCCGGAAACTACCTGCCTCATTCTAGAAGGCCAGCCCGAATTGAATTGTGGCCGCGATCTGGCTGCGTACGCGCGTTGAACGTGCGACGGCTTTTCCCCCGATGTGATTTGCAGATCGCCTGGTCGCACAAGCATATGTGTGAAACCATACGGCCATGCGAGAAATGAGAGTCCAGCGAACGGAGAAATATGGTTGCGCTTCGTCAGGTCTCTACGGCCATATTCAGAATACGCGCCGAGCTTTATTGGCTAATCTCGTGGAGTCGTGAGGTCTACAGGCCTCTCTGCATAAGACATCCACGTTTTGCCGCGTAAGAGCAAGAGCATGGCAGCAGGCCCAGCAGACTCGGCAGCCATGGCAGGCCATCTCGAGACCACGTTGGCTCTCGAGAAGTGGATCCTCCTTCTAATGTGTCAACCATGCGGGAAGAACCGAGAGACTTGCGAGGCATATTTGCGAAGTGAATGCTATTCACTGATGGCAGCCGCGGAGGACTCAGCTTCCTCCTCAGCCGTCGGCACAAGTTTATTTCCCACAAGATGAGCGGCAGGAAGCTGCATGACAGTTATGTATGTTACAGTCAAGAAGGCAATGATCGACACTGCGAGTCGTCCAGCGTGGCCGGCACTGCGACAAGTCATGGTCTGCATCAAACGATCGCAGATCTCTTCAAACAGGCAGTGGCATTTCCAATCTTGCGCAAGCCAACCATTGTTATAGCACTGCGCGCTCTCTGGGCGTATGAGCTAATGCCGAAGTGCATCTTCACAAATGCCACTGAACGGGCTGCGCTCCTCGCCCTGCACAATCTGGTTGGCGGTCTTGGCATAATGGCGGTGAGCTTCGAGCCTGCGCCTCATTGAATCCACCATGCACCTTTGCCCCTGTATTCTAGACTGTGGAAGACGACATTAATGGCGTAAGTGCTTTCGTGATTGCGCTGTGCAACCACACTGTCGCTGCACCATCACGTTTCGTTGCGCCTGATCTTTGATCGCCACGTCAACCTTGAGCAGATTTCGTGTCACCGCTCGGAGTCGGTCGTCTCGGCCGTGGATACTGGTGTCACGCACAGTGGCAAAGTTGACGAGGTGCTCATCCTCGAGTTGGCTTTTCCGCGATGCGAGGAGTTGGATGGATGTTTCTCATCGTCCCCTCGAGGCTCTCTGAGTATTTCACAGTACTGCCTGGGTACATCTCCGCACTCCTGCCGTAACTCACCTCGCTACGTCAATGCACAAATACAAGCGAGGACGAACACGGGGTCCGCTCTCGAACGCATGAAAAACGATTGCAAAGCAAGAAGAACAGCAAGCAGCGAGAATGCAGCCCAGAACAGTGCCTGCAGTTTACATGCGTGGGGGAACGAGCAAAGCACTCTTCTTCCACGACCAAGACATCCCACCCCTTGGCCCGGAGCGAGATGGCTTCCTCATGCGAGTGTTGGGCTCGCCCGATCCGATGCAGATAGACGGCATGGGCGGCACATACCCGGTGACAAGCAAAGTCGCTGTGATCCGGCCTTCAGAACGTGATGATGCGGACGTTGATTTCCTCTTTGCTCAAGTCTCGGTCAACGAGTCCTTCGTAGACTGGGATGCTGGCTGCGGTAATATCTCAGCTGGTGTTGGGCCTTTCGCTATCAATGAGGGTCTGGTAAAGGAGAAGCGGATTGGAAGTGCAGCTAAGGGGTATACAACGCAGGAAGTGAGGATCTACCAGCCTCTCAGCACGAAGAAAGTCCTGGTTGCCCATGTTCCTATCGATGACAAGACCGGCATGTTTATCGAGAAGGGCGAGTATAAGATTGCAGGGTGCCCTGGCACCGGATCGCCTATACTGATGGACTACCGCTATGTACATCGCCCTTGTCCCTCTCATGCAATCCCTTTGACATACTAATGAACACAGACCATCGGCGGCGGCGTAGACAAAGGCCTCCTCCCGACAGGCCAACCAACCACCGTCATCACCATGGACAGCAACCCCATCGAATACACAATCTGCGACGCCGCTCATATCATCGCATTCGCGCACGCCCGCGACTTCGGCCTCAAGGGTAACGAGCAACCCAAGAAAATCAACGAAGACCATAGACTCCTTGCCAAAGTCCGCCAGTTCCGTGGTCAAGCCGCATTCTCAGTCGGAATGTGTCGCTCCCCCGAAACCGTCGATCAAGACTCCCCAATACTCCCGATGGTAGCACTCCTCTCGAAGGTGCCTGACGGCGAAGATGGGCACGTGCAGTCGAGGCTGTTTCTTGACGGCGCATGCCACTCGGCGATGGCGGGGGCGGGAGCGACGTGTACGGCGGCTTGTAGTAGAGTGGAGGGGAGTCTTGTGGCGAAGGTCATGCGTCGGGAGGCACTGGATGAAAAGGTGTTCAAAGTGTTGCATCCTAGTGGTGTTTTGCCGATCTCGATTGAGGAGGATGAGAGTGATGAGATAGGATTGCCGACGTTCAAGACGTTGAGCTTTATGAGGACGGCGAGGTATCTCTTTAAGGGGGATTTATTCGTGCCGGAGGATCTGAAGGTGGAATTTGAGGAGAGTGGTGAGAATGGACATGCTGGCTAACGGGGCACATGGTCTGTTCAAGCCTCTGCGCTGGCCGTCATGGGCTTTGACATCCGCCCATGGTGTGCGCTGGTTGTTACGTTTTATGACTTTGACAGATGCTATGGGCTGGCTGACAGGTCGCTGTTGCCATGCCGAAGGGAAGCTGGCCTGCGTTGACTTCTGATCACTCTATACCACGACAAGTACGATGGCTCGATGTTGCATAGTCTTGCTCTTCGACCCTACACACAGCAACATAGAAGATCCGATGCTCGTCGCCATGGCACGACTTCCAGCTCTAGCCATGGCCACTATACTGTGCTGCCAATTGACAGCGGCAAAGAATCTGCTCCAACCACCAAATATCAAAGACTCCGACCTTCCAACAAGCTCAAAATCCACGACGTCTTCCATCGACCCAAAAAGACCGACTATTCGTCCGGTCCCGCCCCCAACACTCAGCACCGAGGGCATACACGATATTGCGGCCGACGGCTCGTCCTTCTCTCTCCAAGACATGATCTCCTTCTTCACGGGCACAAAGAACATTGTCAACTCAAACTTCACACTTTTCGTTGGAGATGACCAAAAGAGCGGCACGGGGGATCAAGCCAAGGTCGTGGCCACTGAGCGCTTCGCCAACCCGGTTAAGACTGCGAAATGCACAGAATCATCAGTAATGCTCAAGTTCGCAGACAAGGAACGCTACAAGGCAGCTCAGAAGGAATGGAAGTGGATCAACGATGTTGGCGAGCATCACGTCTACCTCGTGACCAGAACCCAAGAATGCGACAAAGGCACCGACGATCCCAACGACGTGCAGCTCTGGGACATCAAAGAGGCTCAATTCAACAACATAGGCAGCACCATCACCCTGACCGGCGAACCCATCGAATTCGCAGACGCCTTCGAATACTGGAGTCTCAAAGCCTCCAACACCGGAATCCTCCAACAAGGCTAAGGCACTCAAAAGCACCACACGCCATCCAACAGTACAGCCCTAACAAACCGCGGCATCGATACCTCCGGCCAGATCCGCTTCGACTTCGCAGTCGACCCGGACACCGGCTTCTCTTGGGGCAACAACCCCCTCTCCTTCCTCCCCACCGGCTCAGCCTCTGACCCCGTCGGGTCCATCACCTGCCAAACCTGCTCTGTACACGGAACCTTCGACTGGGATCTCGACATTGGCACCAGCTCCTCTGACCTCGTCACTGGACATCTCTCGTTAACAGCCCGTGACGTTGGCGCCACTTTGCAGCCAAAACTCTCCTTGTATAGCTCCGGCTCCGAAGTCTTCGAGTACGAAACTGAGATTTGGGGAATGGGAATTCCGTACGCGGGGATCTATGCAAGCCAATGGTTCGATGTGGGAGCTACTATTGCTCCAATTCTCCGTGTGCACATTGAGAAGACGTCAGAGCCGATGGCGGTTACGGCGGGCTTCAAGATTTCATTAGCAGACGAAGCAGTCTTCAAAATCGACCTCGAAAATCCCGAAAAGACCCAGGTTTCGGGATGGAAAGTGCAGGTTGATCACTTGGAGCCGGATGTTTCGAGCAATGCCAGTATGAAGATTACGGTGGGACCGAGACTGATGTTGTCGTATGGGTTTGAAGTTCTGACGCAGGGGGCTTCTGTTGGGCTGATTTTTCGGGGCGGGAATGTGGAATTTAGTGTGAAGACTCAGGATTCTGACCATTCCTGCAGCAAGAAGAAGAAGGTCAAAAACAGTCTGGGAGTTGAAGGCGGTCTGATCGATGAACTCGCCGCTTTTGTGGAGGCGAAAGTCGCTAAGGGAAGTGCGACTACGGAGACACTGGCGAGCACCAGTACGGAGCTGTTCTCGATGTGTAAAACGCTCAATGCAGATTTGCTGGGAGCGCCGACGATCGTGGCGCAGAAGGTCGATCATTTTACTCCGGATGTTGTGGAGAAGGCGAAGCGTGAGGTTGCTAGTTTGACGGATGAGGCGAAGGACGAGATCAAGAGTGCGGGTGTTACTGTGATTTCGGCTGTGGAGAGTGTGGGGAGTAAGGCGTCGGAGGGGGTCACGTCTGGCGGGAATGAGGCGAAGGAGACCTTCGCTTCCGTTGCTGCACAGGTTGAAAGTAAGGCGACCGGAGTGGTTGCAGCGTGCACGGAGGCACTCAAGAACATCTTTTAGGGTGCTAACGACCTCTGGATGAAGCGGTGCTGGTCCAGAGCTGAGTTGTGGTTGTGGATTAGCTTGTTGTTGGGTGAAGGGGATGTATGTGGAGCAGGAAGGAGGAATTTGACAGAAGGACAGAGAAAGACTGTTGGAAGCGATTGAGGAGGTTTTCAGAGAGACACTTGGTACAGCTCGTCTTGGCTCAAGCTATGTAACATTCGGCGCCCATCTCGTTGGTGGGCATGTTACACGGCGATCGCCTGATTCAGACAAAGCTGAGCTATAGAGTCTACACTGGAGACCTTCTCTTGCCCATGTCGTTACCATTTCATCATGTCAACCATGTGAAGCAAACCTCTAGTAGCGCTTGCCTTCACGGAGGACGTCAGAGTACTCCTCGAGTGGGGAGCGGATGAGCTTGGTCTCCTTCCAGAGGTTAGGAGTGAGGAAGCCGTAGGTGTTGGTGATGGCGACGAAGGTGGCCTTGAGGTCTTGGTGGAACCGGAGGAGGCGGTGTAGATGTCGTTGACACCGGCGAGCTGCAACAGACGCTTGACGGCTGGCGAGGCGACCAGACCAGTACCACGTGGGGCTGGGATGAGCTGTGGAGGGTCAGTATGTTGTATGTTGTAGATGCGAGGATATGGATTGGGTGAGTAGACTTACACGAACGGTAACGGAACCACACTTGCCGGACTCCTTGACTGGAATGGAGTGGGGCTCACCGAGGTTG
>MWSO01000254.1:0-82600 GCA_002116355.1 Dothistroma pini CBS 116487
CTAACTAGTTTAGCTAGCTTACTAGTACTTTATATTAATAGATATAGATAAATTAAAGGAAAAAGAGTTAGTAACTAAAGTTAATTGAGGCTCTTACGATCTACTCGGTCAGGCTTAGCGCGGTAAGCCGGCCAATAAGAGCACATTATTCAAGTTTCGATTATGTAATTGACACGTGTCATGACATCAATGGTCAAGGTTACGACATTTGATGAGCCCAAACCGACATGCTTGACATCCTTGGAGTGAATGACTTCCAATGTACATGACAGTGCTGTTGTACCTCACCCGTGAATCTTGTACCGTGACCACAATATCATCTTCATCGTCTTCACCCGCTTGCTACACCCCCTACCCTTCCCAACGCCGCCTTGGCCGCCACATTCCAGTACCTTCGCCATGGCACCCTGGCTACGTTTCCTCGAAGCCTACATGGTCCAAGCCCTCCTCCGCACTCCCGCCTTCCACCGCGCCGTCGAAAAAGTCGCAAAGCGCGTCCATCAATTCCGTCACGGCGTCCCTCCCGAGGAGATGGGCGGGACCAAGATCGATGGGCCTGAAGGCGAGAGAGGCTTTGGGAAGCATTTCCTTGATGAGGTGAAGATGCAGATCGGCGCGGCGGAGCAGAGGCAGACGGAGACGGAGAGTGGGGCGGTTCGGACGAGGGGTGTGAGAGATGGGAGTGTGAATGTGAGGAATGCTGTTCCTGAGGAGGAAGACTCCGATGCGGCGTGGCAGAATATGCAGAACACTGCGGGACAGCAGCCGAAGGCGGGGTTCATGGACGAGTACATGGATGCTTTGAGGGAGCAGGTGAGGAATCAGAAGAAGGGGGTATGAAGGGTGTGGTAGTCAGGATTGAAACACCTCCCTCATACCTTTCCAGATGGATATGCCACAAATGCTCTGCACATAGCACGTCTGGCGAGACCACATCATCCTGGATGGGCAATGGCCAAGATCCACATGGGCGAAGCTATTGGCAGGGCTTACACTGGATGTTTAGGACCAGGTCTCCTCGGGTCCCTCGTATCGATGCACATCGGAACAGCAAGAATGGCTACGGCCGCTGTTCAGATGCCGCTGGACCGCAGCAGCACCAAGAGATGCCAAAGCCCGGCGGTACCTACGATCTGAAACCCTCGCACTGGCCTCTCCCAGACCATATATCTACGGCTGGGCCGGAACATTGAACCTTATCTGGTTGTCCTCAGACTTTACCTTACGATCCGCAGCTCAGATATTGGACCATGCACGACAAATATCTCTAAGAGAAGTCTCTTGCAGTGCATCGCGCGCAGAAAGTGCGATTCGCCTCCCCCGGTCGCCGGACAGGACCTGCGAAGCTGCCGGTCTCTAGACAGCTCCTCGACGCCCACTGGATCGCAGCTGGCAGGCATGAGCTTGGCATATACCTTTCGAAATGTTGCCATCTCATACGACAGCTCTGCATGGTTAGAAATTTCCAAGCTGCTAACTCGCACACTTCCCAGCTGGACGCCGACTTCTCTTTCATGGCGCCGAGTTCTCGACCATGGTGTCGCGGCTACTCAACCGATTCCGAGGCGGACGAGACTCATCAACGTCCCTAAAGTCTAAATGTCCGTAGAACTGCATCTCGGCAACGGAACTAAACATGCAGTCAGTACATTGCCTTGCAATCAGACCTTCATAGCTGCGAATACGATGTATGTCATGGCTGTCCTCTATGACAAAACTCTCTCACCTGGAGAAACTTTTGAGGACGAGCTCGGGTGCTTTATATTGATCTCTACCATCGCATGTTTTGCTGTGCAGTCCTTCCTGGTCGTGTACAGCAGTTGGTATACGCTGTGCACTCCTGTCAATATTTACACGACGCAGCCAACGCTTGTGCTTGGAGACTGATTGTCCAGAGATATCTTGTCCCCAGCCTTACTGGAAACCATCCTCCGAGCACCCTTACCACATATCCGAGAGCAGAGAACGGCAAGCATAGAACAATGAATTCGAGAAAGGATCTTCTGTCGCAAGAAGCATCCTGGGACAGTGTTTGGGAGCCTGCAAATCCTCATCGGCCGTCCTGCCCGGACGAGATCAGGGAAACTCCCGGTCTTGAGGATGGCGTCCCTATCGAAGGACTAGCAGAAAGCACAGTAGCACAGCAAGATTCACCAAGCTTGCAGCGACGCACGTCTACTAGAGAGGTCAAGAAGAAGCGCCATTTTGATGATATCGAGGGACCTTCAGCGCCGTCGGCTCCAGAGGATGTTTCCCGGCCCGATTACAAGCCTACAAGGAACGTTACTCCTACCAATGGCTCCAAGAGGGCTCGCACTTCTGGCCCCACGGCTGTCGCATCGGCCGTTCCTCCTGTGAAGCGTGCTAATGGAGCATCTGCTAAGCCATCTGCTTCGTCCCTGCAATCGGGCTCTACAGTTGTAGAGGACGACACAACTACGACCCGCTCAAAGCGAGCTCGATCTTGTGCCTCTGGAGCTGTCACATCTCCTCCGCCACGAAGACCGAGAAATTCCACGTGGTCATGGGAGGAAGAAGAGCTCCTCCTGGCACTCCGGAGAGATGCCGTGCGAGGCGGAAATTCTTGGGAAATTGTCCGCGTCATCATGGGAAGAACAAATCAAGCCTGCCGTCTCCACCATCACAAGATCAAAACGGGGGCAATCTCGAGGGCAAAACGGGCCAAGGATCTCAGACGGCAGAAGACATTAACGCCCGAGTTGTGGAAAAGGTTCAAGGATTTGCGAAAGGACGAGTCTGAACGGCAAAGCCAGGCGTCAGCAGCTCAGTCGACCCTCGCTACAACGAGAGCACCTCCCGCACCGCCCTCGCAACAGACCTCTCCAGCCGCTTCGAATAGCACTCCCGCCACCACTCCTCCATCCAATCCCCCGCGCGCGACTCGGAAGCTATACTACGGCCCCCCGCTCCTCACAAACCTCGGCCACTTCATCTGCAGATCCTGCCACCACTGCCGTCCCAAGCAAAGACGCTCTCGCTAACTCCGATGTCTGCGTTTATTGCTACAATCTTTCCCAGTTTGATGTTAGATTTAAGATTTCGGACGATATGGTGTGTGAAGTCTGTCGTAGGTCGGGGACGATTAGGAACTTTTGGAGGTTGAGAGAGGGGGGTTGCAATTTAGCGGTGTGTACGGACTGTCAGGGGGATGCGTGAGGGGGATGCGTGAGGGCGGAAGTGGTGTGAGTTGTGGAGGAGATGGGTGGTGAGATGAGATGGATGTTCCAGTCGTAGCGTTGAGGTATGACTGCCTCATGGACACGATCCTAGCGTTGGCAGCTTTCGATATGGCGTATTCCTTCCCGCATGATGCAATCCGATGGATGCATCTGGCGCTCGGATACCAAGGCTCGGCGTTCCACAGCTTTCGGGACCAGCTCCAAGCGTCCATAGAAGACGATTACGATGCTATGATCTACTCATGTGTTTTGCTGATGGTGCTGGCCCTAGCATCCGCAACGAATTCCGTCCTGGCACATGCTCGGCTTGCCGCAGTACGTTGGCTGCAAGACTGCACTGGCGAGGACGAAGTAGATGTTCCAAGCGTGTCTGACAAAGAGGCTCCGCAGCTCCTGAAGACAAGTGGGAAGGAGCCAAGCCCGCAGGATTCGGTTGGCGGGGCGTAGTACCTGTCTGTTGCTGGTCAATATACTGTAGGCATCGGACTCGACGCAGAATGTACGCGTCTTCAGCTGTTGCACAATGTTGTGCTGAGGCTCTTTCGTTCAATGCATGTCGCAAGTCTCGAACAGGGGCGTGACTAGTGAAGTGATCCTCTGGCTAGACGTGGTATGACATTCATGTCGACGTGCTAACGAGGAATCCAAGGTGTAGTAGACATGTTAAGGAAGTCGTGTCGTTTGTTTCGCGACCGTGGCCCCGTGCACATGACGTACATCGATGATCGCGTCTCGTTCGCGTCGCGGTCGGATCGATGTACATGTATCGAGGATGTGCATCTACACGCCAACATGAGGTCGATATGTCACCATGAGTACGCCGAACAAGCGGCGGAAGAAGAACGACCACCAAGCCTCCCCTCAGCAGGTCAAGAGTCTGGACTTCTTCTTCGGCAAGCAGCAGGCGAAGCAAGAACCTCAATCGAACGGCGACAATGGACCGAGGCGTGACCTTCCAGTACGAGAGGTCGAAGAGGATCTGTCCGGCAGTGGGGATGCCACGGAAGAGTTGACGGATGAGCAATTGGCACGGAAGCTGCAGGCAGAATGGGACGAAGAAGCTCGACAGGAGAGAACGACTGGCGCTGCAGTGAACAGTGGCGGTGCTCCAGACACGGTTACTGTAGCCAAGGAAGAACTAAACGATACAGAGGAGTCCTCTGTTGCGCCTACGGAGAATGCGCATTCGGGCTCTTCAGCTGATCCGGCACCCGTCACCAACCCCTTTGCAGCTTTCGGAAAGAAGAGCACGCTGTCACTGCAATCAGCCACTGCCGACGACGATGCCATTTCCCACGATATTCCATTCGATGAGTCGCCCCTCACGTTCGATCCGCAAAAGTACTTGCCGGAGTTGGGGAAACAATGGGCAGCAGAAGGCGGCATGGCAACATATGCCTTGCTTACCCACTGCTTCGTTCTGGTCAACAGCACGCAGTCGCGCATCAAAATTGTTGATACTCTGGTCAATCTGATACGAACCCTCATCGAAGGCGATCCGGAGTCGCTACTACCTGCCGTCTGGCTTGCGACGAACTCGATATCTCCGCCCTACATCGACGTAGAGCTCGGCTTGGGCGGATCGGCAATATCGAAAGCACTGAAGAAGGTGTGCGGACTGGACAATTCGTCGTTGAAAACATTATACAACAAGTATGGTGATGCTGGCGATGTCGCATTCGAGGCAAAGAAGAGGCAGAGCTTGACCTTGCGGAAACCAAAACCGCTCACAATCAAAGGCGTGAATGAGAGCTTGCACAAGATCGCAAGCGCGAAAGGGACTGGATGCCAGGAAGTCAAGCAGCGTATCGTCGAGAGACTCGTGCAAGACGCAAGAGGCGCCGAGGAGAGCAGATACATTGTGCGCACACTTGTGCAGCATCTCCGTATTGGTGCTGTCAAGACAACGATGCTGATTGCACTTTCGCGCGCCTTCTTGCTGTCGAAACCTCCAGGTGCCGACTTCGACACCCGGTCGCAAGCAGACCTACGCAAGTTGAGCAAGCAAGATCTGGCAGAAGTCTACTCGCACCCCGAGGAGCTGGTGAAAGCCAGCTTTGCTCGACGGCCCAACTATAACGATCTCGTGCCGACACTCCTTGATATTGGCATCACTGACGAACTCGTCATTCGCTGCGGTCTGGCCATGCACATCCCGCTCAGACCCATGTTAGGCGGCATCACCAGAGATTTAGGCGAAATGCTCACGAAGCTGCAGGGTCGCGATTTCAGCTGCGAGTACAAGTACGACGGCCAGCGAGCGCAGGTCCACTGCGATGAGAATGCCAAAGTTACAATCTTCTCACGACATCTTGAGCTCATGACTGAGAAGTACCCGGACCTCGTCGCGCTTGTACCAAAGATCCGTGGTGAGGGTGTCAGCAGCTTCATTCTGGAAGGTGAAGTGGTGGCAGTCGACCGGGAGTCTGGTGACCTCAAGCCATTCCAGATCCTGGCCAATCGCGCCCGGAAAGACGTCGTCATACAAAGTGTCAAAGTCGATGTCTGTCTCTTTGCCTTCGATTTAATGTTTCTCAATGGCGAGGAACTTCTTGACAGGCCATTTCGCGAGAGACGAAGTTTGCTCAAAAGTCTGTTTATGGAGATCCCGAACACCTTCACTTGGGTCAAGAGCATGGATGCCACATCAGCGGATGGGGAGGCAGTCAGCGAATTCTTCAAAGGCGCATTGGACATCAAGTGTGAGGGTATCATGGTCAAAGTTTTGGACAATCTACCCAATCCTGAACTGCAAGCCGAGATGGAAGTTGATACGGCTGATGAAGTTCCTGCTGTCAAACCTGTTGTGCCACAACCGAAGATGAAGAAAGGCAAGAAGTCAAAAGGCAAAGCCATCGCACCAGACGCGGCGACTGACGATGCAGAAGAGAAGAAAGGCGGCCGCCGTAAAGCTCTACTCTCCACCTACGAACCCGACAAGCGTCTCGACTCCTGGCTTAAAGTCAAAAAAGACTATAATACCCAAACCGACACCATCGACCTCATCCCCGTCGGAGGCTGGCACGGCCAAGGCCGCAAAAACGCCTGGTGGTCGCCCATCCTCCTTGCATGTCGCAACCCTGAAACCGGCAGCCTCGAGGTCGTCACAAAATGCATATCCGGCTTCACAGATGCCTTTTACAAAGCCAACCGAGCTAGATACGATCCCGACAAAGGCATCGACGAGGAAGGCAGCAATATCATCAGCCGTCCGAGTTACGTTGAGTATGGTGGTGAGCCAGCTGTGTGGTTCGAGCCTCAGGAAGTGTGGGAGATGATTTTTGCGGATATTACGCTTTCGCCGACGTATACGGCTGCTATTGGGCTTGTCAATGAAGAGAGGGGGCTTTCGTTGAGGTTCCCGAGGTTTCTGAAGGTGAGAGAGGATAAGAGTATTGAGGAGGCGAGTACGAATCATTTTTTGGCGGATCTGTACAGGAAGCAGCAGGCTAGGGCGCCTGTGGAGGATGGGATTGTTGAGAAGGGAGAGGAAGAGGACTGACGCTGTCAAGACGCAGTCTCGCAGGAATCACATAGCCGACAAAGAGCTGGCAACAAGACCCGAGCAGTGGTGAGAGGAAGTCCCACACGTGCAGGTGTCACGAGTCCGCTATCAAGCTCGATTATTGCTGCGATTCAATTTGATGCGCAGATGATCGTACGTCATCTTGATGACATACGAGCGGGCTGAAGTCCTCGAGACCTGGTAAATGCAAAAGCCCCGATCCAGCTACCATGATCTGCGGGTCATGCATTGAAAGTCAGCCATTACTGAACCAGCCGATGAGGTGCTGGTTTTTCCCTCCTCAGCCTCTCGTCCCATCCGGCATCGTAGCTCGCCTCTTCCGTGGTGAAGAATCGACCGGCTACGGCAGTCCGTTGCTAATGGTAGCCCTGCTTCGGGACCACCAAAAGCGATCTCGTCCGAGAGCGTATGGGGGGCTTGAGTCGATGAGATGTTGGGTAAGGTTGACCGGATCTTTGTGGGGGGCTTGTATTGGTGTAGGATCGAGGGCTTTTTTAGTAGTGTAATGCGGCTGGTGGTGGTGTTGGGAAACGGTTACTGCTCTACTGCTTGAAGGCTGTAGATCGGCATTGCTGGCAATGTCTTGTGGATTTGGTGGTAAAGCCGTTGTCTGGGCGGATGCTGTAGGTTGAGTGAAGAGTCGGTGTGTTCTGAGAGCTTCTGGACCAGGCCTCTGAGCCTACCCCTTTCCCTGCCCCTCCGTTCGGTCTACTCCTCTTTCCATTCTTGCTCGTCTTGCCCTTGTTGACAATGCCCTTCACGCACAGTTTGGAAAGAAACCTGACGTTGTACAGGCGATCGACGCGCCACTCGTCCGTGCCCTCTTTCTCAGCCCAGTCACACAGTCGAACCCTCAATCCATACGTATTCCTCCAAGCCTCTTTGATGAGCTTTCGCTGCTCCCGGTTTGTCGGCCAGAAGTTGTTGACCCTGATCCCTCACAGCACGAACATGTGGCCGGCATTCCTTCTCGACGGTTACAAGCCATGCTCCAACATCTCGAGGCTGCTGCACGGTGTCAGTGTCGATGCTTGAAATTTGCACTCGAGTCTGGTAGAAGTAAGGAAGTAACGATGGGCGGAGGACGCGACAGGTTAGGGCGATGGCGGGCAGGGCTGAGACGGTGGGTTTCTTATCCTGGAGAGGGCGCCGTGTCGAGATGGAGCAGTCGTCGATGGCGTGTTTGCTGATATTGACCCACGGCTCTGCAGGCAGGTCGAAGAAACGGAAGGGCAGGGAAGGGATGTCAGTGGATGGGGTGTCTGTTGAAGCGCAAGGAGCACGTACTTTGATGTCCGTCGACATGATACGGTTGTGGTCGTCGGTCAAGGCAATGATCGTGTGTCAGTGAGAGGACAATGGTGATGTACTGCGAGAGCTGATTGGGCTGACTTTGAGGATCCGAACTGTTGAAGTGGGAAGAAAGAAGCCCTGGCGCAACGGTGGGAAGACGGCAGTCCGTGAGCCCTGTCCGCGTGTTCTAGCATCAGTAACAGCGATACGCTCGGGCTGATGTACTGCGTGAAGCAGACGGGAGGGCGCAGCCCCACCTTCGTAGCGCTAAGAGCCCGGAAGTCACATGCAGTCAAGCGAAGAGTGAATGAAATGAGTCCTCAGCAGGTCGACGATGATTCTACTCGAAGTGCATCTACACTATGGCTAGAAATACTGTAAACCCCCATAGTTGAAAGGTCCGCAGTCTTTCCGACCCGCAGTGTCATTGTCTCGTCCAGTCTGATTTGGACAACATCTCTCGCTCACACGCTCGCTTCACCTCATCATCTGCCAGCCCTGTCTTCATCGTGGCGCTTTCCTTCCACAAGGATCTGACCTCAAACTCATTGTCATCGCTCTCCGGGACACCAACCGTCCAAGCCCACCTTTCGACCTTCAGCTGACGCACAATGAAGTTCAAGCCACAATCTCGAAGCCAGTTGACCTCAACCTTGCCCAAGGATACCCGTTCCGCCAGCATCGCCGACTGATCATAGCGGCCACACCCTTGATCTGTGACCGCCGGCTCTTCTTAATGGCGCACAGCCATATGCTCATACGACGAACGATCCAGTCGGGCATTCCGCGTGAAACTTCTATGCGAATGCGCGTGCGGAGGAAGTACGGAAGCAGTTTGCGGCGGAGGACGCGGCATGACTGAGCGACTGCGGGCGAAGGCGATAGGGAACATTGTTCTTTCCAAGTGCTCGCACCTGTCTTTTGGGAAGAGGCAGCAGAAGTAAACGGGCCTGCTATTGTCAACGGCGGATTTTCCAATCTTGACCCAGAGCTCGGCGGGAAGATCGAGAAGGAGGAAGAGCTAGTATGGGTTAGTGATTGGTGCGAATACATGTTCTGAAGGTTTACCTTGTCAAGAGTCGAGTTCTGTTCGGAGTCTGAATGGCCAGAACATAGTCCGGCGATGCAATCTGGGTTTGGGACCGAGTCCGTGTCGTCCGAGGTCGCCATAATGACGCCCAGCTTTACGACGGGAAATGTTGCGGGCAGTCTTGTAGATTCGCGGTCGGCAAATAAGGACTTTGAAGGGTATTTGTGGAAAGTCTGTACTGGTCGGCAAATTCGTGGGCTGTTACATGAGAGTCAAATATGATCACGATTGGTTTACGCAGCGGCGCGATAACGGCTTGATGACTCTTCACGACTTCGATATAGTGAACGAAGAGGTAATGAAAGTAGTGAATTTCATGTCCATTCTATCCCGATACCTGGGAATGTACGGGACGCCCAGACGAGTGTCCCATGCTGTATCCAGATCTGGGACCATAATGTCGAGAATTACAGAACACCCAAATCATGATCTCGTCACCTCTATCCCCCGATGCTGCCCATCAGCAATTGAAGAAGCAGTCCACGTCCTGAGTATTGACATCACCCGGCGCCCACCCACTAACGTTGCAAAACGGTGTCTGAGGCCTCGGGTCTGGGTCGGCAGAGATATCTACTTCTCCGCTGTCTCTGATAGACTTCGACCCTGCCATGATCCACTTCTGATCTCCGTAAGCGAACTTCTGATATGCGCACACGATACTCCAAATGGCCCCATCGCCTGGGTGCAATCGTTCTCGACAGTCAGTGTCCGTGTCGCCGTAGTAGGCAGTAATGTCGTGTGCCAGTGTGGTATTCTCTCTGAGCACCGTAACAGCCCTTAGGTAGATGGTACCATGTTCATTCGTGTCGAGTAGTTCACCGGACCGATCATAGACTCGCCATACGACCCAGAAGCCTTCCACTTGATCCCAATACTTGTCATTCTCCTTTACAAGTCTCCGCTGCCAGTGGACGGCGCAGGTGCCAGGCACCCACTTTGGCGGCGCAGGCGGATCGACAAGCATAGTTGATGTCACGATCGGCCTGGGAACTGGGGACACTTCAGCGGTCAAAAGGGTGGTAACCCAGAATGTTGATGGTGTCAGCTTCTTGGGTTCGAAGATCCCAGCAATTGCAGAAGCTGCAGCGCCGGCAAGGGTAGCGACAGGAACCGTAGTCCGAGCATTTCCGCAGACGACAGTGATCGCATCGCCTTTACCGGTAGTTGAGGTCGCGGTCACAGTCTGGCCGTTATTACAATCGCACAGCGTCGTCCCATGGTGTCCCGACTTGCCAGTATTTTGGGCATTGCAAGAAGTGATACTTGGCGTAGTCGTAGAGCCTACCGGGACACGGGCAGTTCCTGCGCCGCACCAAAAGAAACGTGCACCGTCGCTTCTGGTACTCGAGCTCAGTGTTGCGATGAGGTCATTATTGCAAGCGCATTTGGTCTGCTTGGGGTTTCCTGGGGTTCCAGCCGGCGATGGGATGCATGATGTGATCGCCGGAATGTTGATCGAAGAGGCCTTGGATGTCGTGTTAGACGACGATGTGGAATTGACGGCCCTGCAAATCTGCCCTTGCGACCATTCCATATCCTCCTCACCGTTTACGCTGCGTCGGTGGTGCTGTTGATCAGCTCAGTGACCTTGCCCAGGCATGGCTAGCCAGTAGTCGTCAAGTATCGGAGTAGTGGCTGGATTCTTTGTCCCGTCATGATTGTAGACTCGATATGCAGCCCATTGCGTCTGGCACTGACGATCAGGCTGGCCAGCCTCGCCACGCTGGACTTCAGTATTAACAAGATGTGTCGGGTCGTACATCACCACAACCTTGCCTTTTCCAGTGTTTGCGAGTATGCTTTGACCATCCGAAATTGGCACACTCATAGGTAAATGCTTGTAAAGGACGAGTTGTGGCTCGGGATAGTTGGCGTTTCTCAAGCTTCGCTTGATCCGCTCGACGTCGAACGGGTATTTGATGCCGCGATTGTCTGGCCATCCCGCGGGGTCGAGCCAGGGATGGATGATCAGTACCTTGACAAC
This sequence comes from Dothistroma pini CBS 116487, assembly GCA_002116355.1. NCBI lineage: Eukaryota > Fungi > Ascomycota > Dothideomycetes > Mycosphaerellales > Mycosphaerellaceae > Dothistroma > Dothistroma pini. Next base: position 11,094 of record MWSO01000254.1, read on the forward strand.
ATTGTTCGTCTTACTGTACTGTGCAGTATTGAAGAGCATTTGATCGAGAGTTCCTGCACCTGAACTAAGCCTGTTAAGGCCAGGATACAGTCCCGACTCGTCCCCAACGTGCATTCCGACCTCAACATCCTTCTCGAAGTCGCTGCTCTCGCTCTCTTTCGGGTTGAAAGTAGGATCTTCCCACCAGTGAGATAACCATGCACCACGACGAGAAGCTACCACGACGGATGTACAGCCGTCGAGCCCCTCAAATGCCAGATGAGCTCGCCTATCTCCGAAGCGAACATATCGAGAAGACGATCGACCTCCGTCAGAGCGCAGCTGGCAGACGTTGCCTTCATTCCTAGCATTTTCGACCATCTGCATTAAAAACGCACCGAAGCTAGCGAAGTCGCTAGGCTGAACGAGGGTGCGCTTCGTCAGGTCTCTAGCGGCGAGCGAGCTGGACGATGCGGCGGGGGGATCGCCCAATGCGCTGGACGGCGACCCTGTCGCTTGGGGCGCGATCAGAGTCCCGTTGATAGTTTCACAGTCAGAGCACACCGGCGTCGGAGTGAAAGTCGGCGTCGGAGTACAGCCGCCATCGCCACAGGAGTCTGAGTTGCATCTTGGTGTGATCGCGGGTCCTGGGAACGTCGTCGTGGTCGTGACTGAAGTCATGTTACTGCCCTTGGTCGGAGCTGCCATGGTATTGCAGACCTCTCGATTGCCACTGACGGTGTAGCAGGTGACATTCGCGCTCCACGCCCAGGTCTGAGCGATGCATTCTCCAAGTACGGCCTGATCGGCCTGACGGTTCTCCAAGGCCGTCACCAAGCCCAGGAGTGACTGGAGTAGCCACAGGACCAGCATTCTGTTTGGGCCAGATCAGCTTTGTGGTGCTGAGAATGCAGTCTTTATCTTCGGTATGTTGAGATATGGTTGAGTGACCAGTATATGCAGGCCACGGAAAGCTCGCTTTTTATTGCGGTACCAGTGGTACGGCCACACCTGCGGCGAGCGCCAATTCGCCAGTAGCGTATGCAGGTGTTCGGTAACAGTCTCGTGGTTGGTTTGGTGATATGACAGGCAAATAGTGATATTTTATTGTGGACAAAGGCGGATGTTGAGGTCCCGGATGCAGAAGCATGACCGGCAGAATCCAAATGTGATGTATGGCAGATTCGGCAGCTTTCTCGCATGTGCTGCTCGTGATCGCGATAGTCATCGCACAGCGAAGAAGCAAAGACGCTCACGACCCTGTGCACGTGAATGACGAGGCTCTTTCGGAAGCGAGGAGAGAAACGATTGATGTTGCGGGTGGCATTTCCCAAGGGTCGTGGCGATACATTCCGTGTCCAACATAACGATCTATTTCGTTGCTCTCAATATCTTGAGCAATGTACTTGTCCGGCGCTGGATCTGGTGTTGGGCCGGGTGCGAGATCGGCTTCAGCTAAGGCACGCGGGCAGATATATGGAGTGTCCATGTCGCTTCTGCCCTCGAGGTAGTTGTTGGAGCTCAGAGTTGTGAATGAGCTGATCACAATCCACGGTTATATATAAGGCCTGCCCCTCATCAAGTCGTGGCTTCACTGCGCCCACTGCGGTCTGCGCCATGTTTGCTGTGAGTGTTCGCACCGGTGACGGAGTGTAACTTGGGAACGCCCTGCGTCGCGGAAATCAAGGCCGCTGAATTGGCAGTGACCATCTTCTTGACATAGCACACCTCTTCCAAGACCCTCGAATGTTCTTTGTGATGTCGGTATGTTCAGAGAACTGCTCTCAACGTCAACTTGCACAGTCTTATACACCTCGTACACAGATTCGCCACTTGTCGGCCTCTTGTGCGGGTCCCGGTTCGTCCAGACTCAACGGGGATGACAGGCTCAGCGCGGTTGTTTGCGATACTGCGGCGGCCATGACCGAAGGCCTGCATGACCCGGCGAACCTGGTCACGGAGCTCATCGCCCTCGATCAATTGCCACAGCTTGATGTGGGACTGGGGTGGGCAGCCGATATGGCGGTGCTTGTAGATATCGTAGCTCGCCAATTTCTGGAGACTCTTGACGTTGTAAAGAGCATCTGCGAGCGTCAGTATCTCCATCGAAGGACAAGATGGCGAGAAAAGCGGCTTTTCGGTGCGAGTGGTGAAACCTCCACCAAAAGTTCCAACGTGCCGGAAGACGCTGATCTACCGCGCTTCAGGAGCTGCCCCTTGTTCGTTACCATGAGCGGTACTGCTTGGGCAGTATCAGCTGATGGAAAGTATGGGCAATCCAGTGACCAAGGAATCTCTCCTATGACCAGGTAGTATTCCGGGCGCTGGCGCAGAAGGGGAGTCGAAGTAAGCATACATCTCGCCACTGACCGCTCATTGTGCACGTTGGTGTAGGCAACCGCCCTCCACTTGGAGAGTTCCGTGGCCGACGGCGGCCCAACAGCCACGCTAGCCACAGTGGGGGGCCAGCGGCAGATGCAGTAAGTTCGATGCAAGCTCACCGACTTCGAAGGGCAGTCAGCTCCACATGGAGATCGCCTTTGTCATGGCTAATGATCTGTACGCAACGAGTCAGGGTCGCTTCCTACGAAATACTCACACTACTTACCACATCCGTTCTGGACCGTATACAATCGACATCATGTTGAAATGGCTTTTCGCTCTCAGAAGTACTGGGCACGAGCGAGTCGAATCTAAGCAACAGTCGTCTAGGTATGTCCAGATCCGGATGGTACGAGGCCGATATGATACCGTTGCTTGAGGTTGGAGGAGCCAATACTGTGGGCTGACGACGCCTGGCCGACATTGCGAAAAATCTGGGATATGGCTGGGATGCAGCCAACTATGATTGCTACCGTCCAGATCAGTAAGAGTCACCGAGAATGAGCGCGGCTTGCTTTACTTACAGACCATGCACTCTATCACAGCCCACAGCCCAAGCCAAGGTGGACTCGGAGTGCTGTTACCAGTCTTGGCCCAGATAAGGAAGACTCGTATGATACTGGTCATAATAGCAATGGCAGTAACACTGAAGAGACCGGCCAATATCCATTTGTCTCGCTTCGCCATCTTCAAGGTCGCAACAATCCTCAGTGGAAGAGCCATGATCGCAAAGTCGGTCATGACATCCACAGAGAAAGAATAATACAAGCTGATGATCTGGGCTCTGGTATTGCGCGGCCTAGTACATTTCCCCAGGGCCGTGAAATCGTGGACGCTGTCGCAGGAACAGAATTGAGATATCACGCATCCGACATAAGTCAGGCCAGTGAAGATGCAGATCGCCCACCACGCTTTAAGCCAGTCAGTGTGTAAGATGACTCGGCGGAAGAACAAAAGCAGGCTCAGCTTGACTGCCCAGAGCACCGTCCAAAAGAACAGGGTCACCGCAAAGTTGAACCGCATCATTTGCGCATAATCGTCAAGAGTCTTCTGGGTGACTGGAGCTTTCCCTCCAAGCCAGTCCATCACGGAATAAAGGTATGGTATGTCGGCGATGTATAGTGCGGTTAGGGTGACATAAAGCGCATACGCAGCGAGCAGAGCGTAGTCATCTTCGCGAAGAAGTCGCTGTTTCTTGACCCGAACATAGACGCGGAGGAGCGTGATGACCGTTGTTACAACCATGCCTACAATGCAAAAGGCCTCGAGATGACATCGTCAGTGCATGATCTCTGTCAAGGTAAAGAGGGACTTACGAAGAGTGTTTCTCTCGAGACGAAGGCTTGCAACAGGGGAGCCATGATCGTTGATTTCCAGGAGGCGATGTCATCGAGAAGCGGACGCAACGGCCAACTGAAAAGGCCTGATGGCCGCTGTAAAGGCGCTGCCAGCATCCGGTACAGGTAGGTGTCCAGCCATTACGAAGCAGTCAAGACATCGGCTGTTCGTGTGCGACCCGGGAAAGTCGACATTCTGCCCCTGCTGTATCACCTGGGCGTATTCGTGCCGCAGGGTGCACGAACCGGAGAAGGCAAGCAATTGAATGCCCATTGCGAAGGGCCGTATGCGGTGGAGATTGGTTGGCTGTTCGAGTATCGGTTTGCGACACAGCGAAGCAAGGGACGGCAGTCGACTTGACGCCAATACCATGGCTAACGGAGGTACAGCAGTTGCTCGACGTGTTTGTGTTTTGAACTCTTGGGACTTGATGTCGGCGAGGCTCGCTACCGGATGGCAGACTACCGTAAGTCGCTGCATGAAGAACGTGGCAAGAGCTTTGGCGTCAGTGAATATCTCCAGACTTCCTCGCGCGCATAAACACGTCGACGTCCGACACTCTTATCGTTGTCGGCGACTTCTCACCACCACCACAACACAGTCGATATGAGGTCTTCGCCGCTGCTATGTATAGCTGCCGTCGTTCCTAGCATTGCGGCAACCAGAGGCCAGCATTCCACTTCTGACCACGATGACTCGCAACTAGCACGTGGCCCTCATGCACCTCCGATTGCACAACATTCGGACTCGGGCTCTCACCATCAACCTGATACCAATTGCGCTGTCTTGTGCGCACAGCTGAAGCGGCAGTTCCCGTCCGAGTGTCAGCACGAGGACGAGCCGGGTTACATGCAAGGCCAGCAGCTTTATTGGTCACAGCAACAGCAGCACTGTGCACCGACTTGCCGCTTTGCGCCAACATGCGCGGAACAAGTGTCCACCGTCATCAAGCATATCCAGGCGTTCGGATGTCCTTTTGCAGTCAAGAGTGGTGGCCATGGATCCTTCTTTGGGGCGTCGAACATCCCAAGAGGCATCACTATCGATTTGAGGAAGCTAAACACCATCAATGTGCTTTCAGAGCAGCATATGACGCAGGTCGGCACCGGCAATCGCTGGGAAGATGTCTATTCAAAGCTGGATTCAATGAACCTCGCCGTCATCGGAGGCCGCAATGGTGACATTGGTGTTGGTGGCCTGACTTTGGGCGGTGAGTATATCCCGTCTGAGCATCTTGTTCTTGTTGCTGATGTTCTAGCAGGAGGCATCTCATTCTTCTCTGGGTACCACGGCTGGGCATGCGACAACGTGGTCAACTACCAAGTGGTACTAGCCAACGGCTTCATCGTCAACGCAAATGTCAGCTCGAACCAGGATCTGTTTTTCGCGCTGCGTGGTGGAGGCAACAACTTTGGCGTCGTCACTCGGATGGACTTGAAGACGTTCAAGCAGGGTCAGCTGTGGGGAGGCGCTACTGTCTACGCACCTGACAAGAACGCTTCCCTCTATGATGCCTTCTACTGGTTCAACCGAAACGCTCGCGAGGACCCAAATGCTGCGTTGATCGTGTCAGCTGCTTGCATCAAGGATACCGGCTGCTTGTTCTCCAACAACTATAACTACATCCAGCCACGAATCGACCCAACGGTATTTCACAACTTCACACGAATCGAGAATGCGACCTCAACTCAGAGGATAGCGAGGCTGTCGAACTTTACCGCAGAGCTGAAGGCAACGCAGCCGCCTGGATATCGGTAAGCATGGCACCAAAGATCGATGGTTTGCGCTTACTGATCGCTCACAGGCAAGCATTCTGGAGCATTACACTCAAGAACGACGCAGATCTCATGAAGACAATCTTTAACGAGATCTGGTATCCTGCCGCACAGCCTCTGATGAAGATCGAAGGCTTCCTCGGCACTCTTGTCTATCAGCCCCTGACGGAGCCGATCATCGAGAACTTCGCAAAGAATGGTGGCAATGCCCTTGGCATCAACTGCACTGATGGCCCACTCGTCAGTAGGTCGCATCTCCCCTTCACCCTGCAAGCAGGCATTGACCAGTATTCTAGTTCTGAACATGGACTTCCAGTGGAACTCGACAAGTGATGACAACCAGGTCCTAAGCACCCAAGAAGACATTATAGCCAGATCAGAAACGCTCGCAGACTCTCGTGGCTTGAGTCATCGATACATTTACCAGAACTATGCGTACATCAAGCAGGATGTTTTCGCTGGGTACGGTCCGGAGAGTAAGGCTAGGTTGCTGAAGGTCCAGCAGAAGTACGATCCGGAGTCGCTGTTTCTGAGGTTACAGCCAGGATACTTCAAGCTCAAGTAGCCGTGTGGTTATGTTTGCCTGTTGGCCTGCAATTGTCGCATGTATAAAATTAACGCTCGTTATCGCGAGAGGGCCAGACGACTGGAAGCCAGTATGGGAGAGGAATATCCCGAGGCCGTGTGGCGGGGGCTGTGACTCATGGCGACTTGTGTGTCTCGCGGGTCCTGGCCTCGCCATCGGCAATCAGTGTTCATGGCCACGTGATCAGGACAGGCTTGAGTGGCAGTAAGATGCCCGGTAGCTTTTCAATGCTGTGGCGATGCTGGGCGTCCGAAATGCCCATTCACTCTCGAGGGTCCGTGCCAGGAGACTCACTATACTACTGGCGATGTCTGCATCCCTTTACAGTACCGTGGAGTGGCTGCTGATTTGCATGATGAGACGATGGAACTGCCGACGAGGACGAAGCACGACATGGAAGGGGAGGGGATATCTCAAGATGGCCATGGAAGACCGCAACGGCTTAGTCTATTTCAGGAACAAGTCGGTCGGGGCCTAGATTCATTCGCTCCTCGCCAACAGCATCAAAGTCTTTCATGACACTTCGGCATACAAGAGTGCATGCATCGCTGACAGACAACAGCACATATTCCATCACACTAATCTTGATAAGTTCACTCATGGACGTCGGAAGCGGGGTATTATTATATCGAGGACTTCCGGACGAAAACTGCTACCGTTGCATCCTGGCCACTCCGCTGGGACTCATCACCGCAGTCATGCTCACGGCTTGGCGACCGTCGCCGTCAAAAGCCTTCTGTAAGGATCCATGGTACTGACCATGGGAGCTAGAGCACATACGCGACTAAAGTGAGGCGGGACGTCCAACGGGTCTAAACCCATCTCTACGACCACCAACATAGCTGACAGATCCTGCTCGGAAAAGCCTCACTGCCAAAAGTGAAAGTACGGGATCATCGAATGCGGTGCTCTCTATCGCTGGTTTGTTTTGCACCAAACGTTCAGTTGGTGTCACGAGCGACGCTGTGCTACTGATTTTTTCGGTGGTCAGCGTTGCATACTCATATGAGAGGTCGAGTTCGTACAGGCTGCCTCGACTACCTGACACCTGCCACAGCCCCGCTTCGTCGTGGAAAAGCAACCTGCCTATCCTCTGACCTCCATAGGGCATCGATGCTCCCAAAGTAACCACGTACTGACTACCAAATGCACTGACAATGTGCCAATCTTCAGACCGTTAGTGCAGAACTTGGCGTCCGCATCGACGCACCACGCACCGGGGGCTATATCTGTATGAGAGCTACAATTGCCGATCTTTGTCACATTTCGACGTACTTTTGGTCAAGCCGTCACATTTTCTGGCAGCTATCGCCCGGGATGCTGCATCGCACAGCTCTCCAATCCTTGCCCCCTTCGCGTTCCGGCGGTTGGAGGTCGGCTCATCAGCAATCCGGTATAGGCATCACACGCAATTTGTTCACGTTGTGCATGCACACCGCCCAGCAGAGCTTGTCATATCAACACGAAACAAGGAAATTGGTGACACCCGCGACGGGGCTGTGTAACACACTACAGCACGTGGCATCGTCCGCGAAATAGAACAGTTCGTCCGGAGGACAACCCTGTACGCACACGAGACGCTGCAGACCTCACTCATGGTCGACTCGCCTGCTCAAGACTGCTCCTGCGATCACGGGAAGCACAACTTAGAAACACTGCCAGCCAGGATTGATGATGCGGCTACTCAGAGCTGGCCCATTTGTATCAGGACACCCGACGACTTTGGAGCTTCATGACTTTCCTCTTGTCAGCCAAGTTCGATACGCCGTGCTGTCTCACGTCTGGACCTCGTTCCAGCACGAGATTCTATTCTCTGACCTGCTGGACACATGCGATACCTCTATCAAGCGGCTGGAGGGACATATCTCTGTAGACCTTGCCACCTCGACCCTACAACAAAGACCCGGCTGGGCAAAGCTCGCCTTCGCTTTGGAACAAGCGGATGAGGACGGCAAAGAATGGCTGTGGATTGATACAGCGTGCATAGATCGCTCCAGCAGCTCTGAACTCGCCGAGTCCATCAATTCACGATGGCATTGGCTGGAAGGCGCAGCGATATGCTATGCCTACCTTGGCGACGTCCCATTAGGGAGGTGGCGTGAGATGAAGTTTATCAGGCATCTCGCCAGCAGCTGGTTCAGTGATGGCTGGACGCTCTCGGACCTGATCGCGCCCGGACATGTCGTGTTCTATTCCATGGAATGGTCTCGCCTTGGAGACAAGCACGAACTTTCACGGGTGCTTTCGATAGCCACTCAGGTACCCATGCCGGTCCTGGAAGGTGGCAGGTCGGTACAGGAAGAAAGCGTTGCTGCACGAATGGCTTGGGCCGCGAGTCGGCAGACATCGCTAGTCGAGGACCGAGCATACAGCTTGATGGGCTTGTTCGACATCAGCATGCCAGTCCTCTACGGGGAAGGTCCAAAGGCCTTTCAAAGGCTTCAGGAGGAGATCATTCGGAGCTCTGATGACCTGAGCATCTTCTGCTGGAAAGATGCAGAAGTTGGCAAGCGTCTGCATGGCTTGATGGCGGACAGCCCGGAAGCATTCGTTCACTCTGCGGGTTACCGAGCATACGCCTTTGAGGATGTACCGCCATTCGATATCAACAATCGTGGAGTCCGACTGAGCTTGCACCTGACCCCCGAGAAAGACGATGTTGTCTTAGCTGCGCTTCCTTGCCCGGATCCAGCAACATCAGATGGTTACCTCGCAATCTACCTCCAAAAGCTCCCAACTGGCGACAAGCAATACGCAAGAGTGCGCTGCGACGAAATCACCGTGCTGGACAATCGAGGTTCGCTGGAGCAGATCTATGTGCGGCAGGTCTTTCCACCGTCAATCGCAAGTGCATCCAGACTCTCGGGCTCCAGCGGCGGCGAAAATAGCAAGTCGGCCGCAAAGCACAAGGAGTCTGTGCTGCCTACTCACCTCTTCCACCTCAGCAAATTCAAGACCTGGGATGGCTACAAGGTCGTCGATGTGCATTATCAGCCACCGAAGGTGCAGGTCAAAGACTTTGGTGAGCTCGCAGCCGTGCTGAAGCACCCAGAGAACGTTCCTGAACAGCATCATGTCACATTCAAAATGGTCAAAGCCGACCATCGTCTCACCGCCGTCATTCTCCTCGGCCGTGATGACGATGACAAGCGGGTTGCACTGCTGCTAGGCTCGGGAGCAGATTGCGAGCCAGGCTTCGACATTGTGGAATGCAAAGACCTTCAAGATCTCAGAGACTGCTATCGCCCATTCGAGCCTATGGCATTCGGGACGATGGCATTCGGAAAGCGGCATCGTGTGGTCGTCAGAGCCGAGCCGATCGTGCGGCAAGCGGTGAAAGTCTACCAGATTGAGCTAATCATTGGCTCTTTATCGAGAGTGCCGAACATGGGTCCAATCGAGCGGGTTGATAGCAGAAGGTCGAGCATCGCTAGTCAGAGGATGAGCTGGATAGTGCAGAAGGTCGTAAGGAGGCATAGTCAAGTGTCAGATTTCACGCGGCCGCCATCGCAGCTGGGTAAGGAGTCGGGTAAGGAGTCTGGTAGGGTGTCGCCGGTGAGTTGACCATGGTTATGTAGGAATGTGTAATGACCAATCTTCTCGGCTTCACCAAACAACGGACCTAGATTTGCTGCTCGGATATGTTTCCAGATGCTGATGCAAGTGGATTCCATGTGGAAAGAGTTGTAGCAGTCGACTCAAAAGCGCTTTTACCTGCTTGTCGAAGCCAACTGGAAGCAAGGCCACCCGTGAGCACAACCTGCATAAAGCCCGGTTTTTACTTGCCAAATGTACAGCTATACAGCGCAGGTCAAAACAGCCACAAAGCTTCTTTCTTCCTGTCCGAGCGAAACCACGCGACTCGACAATAGGTCGACAAAACAGACTGGCAGGATAATGCACCGCAACTTCGCCACACCATTGAGGCAGGTAGTATCCCAGTACCTTGTAGCAATTGCACCCAACTCCATCCTTGTACTATCACAGACATTGGAAATCATCCAAAGTTGCATCATGATCCTCCAGCTCTGCGTCCTGAATATACTAAAATTATGTACAATATCCTACCCACCCAAAATCACACCATTCGTCCACACGCGCCATCAAGAGATCTTAGAAGGCGACAAATGCGGCTACGAGAATGCCTACATCCGTGGTGCTCCCCGATGTGTCATTCCTTGTCCCACGGACATTCACTCATCAAGACCCTGCAGTCTCGTGCCGAACCTGGCCCCAAAGCCTCTCCTGCGCCTCCAACCTCCAAAATACCGTCGCAAGCGGCTGTTGTCACCTCAGCGATGCCTCTTACGCCCTCGCCACGGCCTGCATTGAACCTGATTCTCTGGAAATCCTGCGATTCGGCATGATACAGTAATTCGCATGTGATGAAATGCAGCGACTCCACTGCCCCGTGTTGTCATGCCAGGTATTGGAATTCGGCTGCTGTGGTCCCGGGCGAGGTGGGCTGTACGACGACGCAGGTGGTGTTGGCGTATGCGTATGAGGCGTATACGGGATTTGGGGCGGAGATTACGGTCGCGGGGATTACGGGTATGGTTGCGACGACGGGTGGTTGTGAGGGGACAGGGGTGGCGGTGGATTCAGCGGTTGAGAGTGGAAGCGAGAGTAGAGGTGAGCACGCTGGGTCGTCTTCCAGACGTGACGGTGGCGTGGTAGCTGGAGGCATCGCTGGAGGAGTGATTGCTGTTCTTGAGGACGTGGTGGCTTTGCTTGCTTGCTTGCTTGCTTGCTTGACCCTTCGTCATCGCAGTAGTGCTGTCCCTGAACTGCCTTGATGTTAGTAGTGTAGGCTGGAGCATTGCGCACGATCCTCAAGCCGCGGACTCATCGAAGCATCAGCAATGTGTACTCATGATCTAGTCTATAATGGTCGTTATTTCATCACATCACCCGATGCTCACTTAGCTCGCGCGTTCTCATTATTATCATCTGAACTTGCCAAACTTGCAATTTCTGCATCATTCTGAGACTGTCTACTTTCTTGGGTAGTGTTCTGTCGCATTTCCGGTCCGGCCGGCTCATGTTGGTTCAATTTAACGTTCACAAAGATGACCCAAAGGCCAATGTCGTACGTCAATCTGAAAGCGCCGCCTGCGACGAAGGCAATCCAGAAGCGGTTGCTTCCTGCAAGGAATCCCGTCACCGTAGGTCCTGCGGTGGCTGCTAGGGTGCGCACCATGGCCGTTATGCCCATCACGGCTGTGCGCTCCTGGGGTTTTACTACTCCAGCAATCAATGCTGCTCGCGGTGCTTGATCCATGTTGTTCAACCCAGCTCGTAGGAATAGGAGGATTGCCGTTCCCCAAAGAACTTGGGGAAGCGGGAAGACCAGCACGGCCGCCGAAGAAGGAATGTGTGTGAAGACCATGGTGTTGACCAGACCAATCTTGCGTGCTAGAGGTCCGGCAAAGATGCCACCGATGGCTGTGAGGAAGTAGCTGGTCGACGTGAGATCTCCGAGGGTGGCTTTCGAAGGGTGGAACTTGTTGTCCATGTAGTAGTTGGTGAGAGAGTAAGGAACCATTCCGTCTGCCAGGCTGTCAATCGCAAGCAGAACCCATAGCTTCCACACGATTGCTAGAGTCGGGGCGGAGATGTTGCCCATCCAGCTGAACAGCCAAGCAACGCATGATTTTGCTTTGGACTCCGAAGCTGGCAACGTCGGTCTTGCTGTGTTGGTCGTGCTACTTGGACTGTCGACAAGCTCAATGCTGTGGTCCTCTGATTCATCCTGTGGGACTGGCGCGTACTTCTCCTGTTGAGAGTCCGCCTCACAGGCGTTAGTCAGAAGCAGCACGAGCATGGCATTGACCACACCCATCACAGCGTAGATCCAGAACAAGCAGTGGTAAGCATCTGCCAAGTCCCAACCATCAAAGCTCTGGAGGTACTCGATAATACGGCCCGATGCTTCGCTTCCGAGAGTCGAGCCCAGCGCCGAGAGCGTGACATACCAAGCCAACACATCTGAACGTGTCTTTGGAGTGGTAAGCTGTGATAGCACTGATTCTTCGATGGTTCGGAATGGGCCGAAGTCACCGCCAGTAGCACTGACTACGCCTATGACGGCGGCCAAGAGCAGGATCCAGAAGTTCTCGAAGTAGGCGAAGACGACACCGGTAAGGACCATCAAGAAGGAGCCCCCGAAAAGGATGTTGCGCCTTCCTACGCGATCAGCGACCAAGGTGAGGAATGTCCCGAGAATGACATCTCCAGCCAGGGTGAGGGTCATGAACAGGCCGATTCGAGAGTCTGAGAAGCCGACCTCGCTGAAGAACAGAGCTGCGCTACATGTCAGCACTTTCGATTGCTGTCACTGTCGCGGTCAGCATGCAGAGTCCGATACCCTCGCTCACATACCGAGAATCAGAGCATTCGTGCCGTATGCAAACATGCGCAACGATCGTGCCAAGATAATGAGCCAGGCATTTCGTCCGGTGGCGTGGACGGAGTCCAGCCCGAATGCGTGGTAGAACCACAAGAAAGGGTTAGCAACAGCCGCCATTCACGAGATGGCAATACAACGCCAAGGTTGTCTTTGCAGATGAAGTGAGGTCCCGGGCGGCACAAGTGTGTAAAGGATCGATCGCGATATCACGTGATATCATACGCCGAAGCGGAGTGGACTCGGCGGCGCCGACATCGGATGGTGCCGAAGGATTTGGGCCTCGTGCTTGCCATTGCGGGTGCGCGGTCACTTCCATCGATCAACACGACAACAAGCAGAACAACGTTCAAGTGCTTCAGTTCACACTCTTCTCGCCTCCACTCTTTGATGTTGTCGGGTTTCTTTCACTTCGCGGCGATGCTTGGCATCTCGTCTTCACGTGTCGGGCAGGTTCCAGCGCCTTTGCTTGCCTGCAGCTGACTTCCTGCCTGCTGCCGTGTCAATCAGCAGCCTGAACTCTTCTTCCATCACATCGCCGTCTACTTCTGCAATGCGAACATTAGCCGGGCCCTCAAATGAATGGCTGGCGTTTTCCAGTCGTGTGTTTGGGCAGGCCGGACCAACTTGGCCGAGCGCCGTGCTGGAGGCCTGAAGAACAGTCGGACAGCTGTCTTGATGCTCACAGCCTCCACCAGTATGCACGCCTCGATACGAACAACTGCAACTGCCGCGTATCAGGCATCCCGGGTCCATTAAATCAGCGAGTGCAGCGTCGAGCAGTCCACCGGATTTCCATTCGACTCTAGTCGCTACTCCCACCTTGAACGCACGCGACAGAAACGGAGCACAACCAGAGGCGAACAGCTGGAGTTCTGGGCTCCCAACAATCAGAGATCCCTGTGTGTTCAGACTTCCCAAAACTCGATCCCGTGTTTCATGCGGTTGCCAAGCATGGGGAGTCCTGGACGTCCAATGCCCTCGGCTCGCTCAGCCTCGACTCTTAGCTCACAGACTACCACTCTACATGCAACGAGTGACAGGCGCGGCGTCTGAGGCATAGGACATCCATCCGTCACCGGCGAGGCACCGACACCGCAACCTGGGGTTGCGCGTGGGGTCACAATAAAGGATGGACCGTCGCTGGGAACATGGTGCACATCGTATGTCAGCTTTCAGCCGATCTGGAAACACTCTCCTGAATGCCGTGGATACTGCCGCAACCTCTCCCAGATCTGTAGTCTTCGTCGCAAAGAGGAATGATGGCTTTGGCTGCGCTCTCGTCAAATGAGGACCAGTGCAGATGGTGCGCCGTATCTGCAAGCATCCATAACACCGAAGATCCACGAGCAGACCGCGATCTGTGCGACGTCGATGTTGCCAGACTCACCTCTCTCTCGCATTTGCAAGCAATATCTTCTTGGGCCATACATACTACCACTGATGTATTTCCTCAATTGACAGTATGGACTCACGCTCCTGCCCATCTCGATCCGGGTGCACTTCAGCTTCATGGTATTATTCAGCAAAGCAGAGAATGTATGGTTTCACGGTACGACCACTTTCCTCACGGTCTGCTCCCGGATCTGGGGCGAGTTCGATGCAGTCTGGGCCTTCGATGATCTGGTCTTCTAGCTCGGCGGCTTTCATCAAACGCTATGGAATGCGCCGGTCCAGTGGTTGTGCATACCGCAAAACAACCTGCCTATGTATACGAGTCGCAATCTCAGGACCATGCGGTGTTTAAAAGGACAATGTCGCGTCGAGAGTTGACCACCACTGCCATAAGCACCGCTCCACTTTCCCGTCATTGCTGAGTCGAAGTATTGGCTCAGGCCTGCTGTACCAGTCATGTCCCTGCAGGAACGCGCTGCTCTCCATGCCCGGCATAGCCAATATCACGCCACCGTATCATCAGCAACTGCTTGTCGCCATCCTAGCCGTCTGAGCCGCCTCCCCGGTCATCACGAAGGAACTCATGACCTGTCCACAGGCGGCAAATTTCCGCATCCCCATGGTGCTGGTTGTTGGCGACAGTGACTGGGTAGGATTGCCAAGACGAGTTTCGACATGGGCGGTACACCAGCTGTTCTTGCCTGTTGCGCTTTACGAATCTGAGGAGATCCTGGGGTTAGCTTGCGAACGCCCTGTGCAGGTTCTGAGCTGCATGGTGCACAAAAGAAGACCACCAAATCTCATTGCTCATTGCGACCCCGATGATTGCCCGTAGGTGGTGAGTTCCGCAAGGTGTTTGGCGGCCCTACGCGCACCGAAAGCTTGAGAAGTTGGCATTACCCTTTCTAGCCTTGACACGCCGCATGAGGCTTCTGGAATTCCCGGATTCATGGGTCAGGGTCCGGCCACACTTTTCTTTGACAGTAAAGTGCTCGCTTTGTCAATTGACATCCGCAACTCAAACATGGACTGGTCTTGCAAATGCAAATTGTCCTCGCACCCTTTCCCTGAGCGTTTGCGAGACACACGGAGGAGGTGATTCGATCGCCGTACGCTCACCGCTGATGGATCACTGATCATACCCCATCGACACGAACAGGACATGGGCAGGCAAGCAACACGAGGAATCTCTCGTCCGGCAACTACTTTGGCCTCATGGCCTTGCATCGAATAAATCGACAACCGCTCCGGACCAGTACTGTTGTGAGTCCGTAGCAACAGGTCGTTGATCATGATGAACGATATGGCTCTCCCAGCTTAGGCATTACGATCTTAGGAGTATTCCATCCCCGTGTGCATGTGGTGAGAAGAAGGTGCTTCCCATGACGTTCACACCTTACGGCACAGGCTGGACATACCAATCTTACCGACATACGCTATCCGCAATTGACTTTTCAGAGTTGAATGAGGTGGTCGGAGATGGGAAGTATGACTACTTTGACTCCTGTTCACGTGGTCGCGCAGGCCGGCCCAGCGAGACATATAAGACGTCTCCTCGTCGAGTCTCTTCTTCCCCTCATCAGCAACCGGCGTCTTCTCGCAAATCCCCATACCAAAGACAGAAAGCCTATCTTTCGTTTAATACTTACCACAGTCATTCGCTCAGCTTGTTGCTCATCAACATGAAGACGACCACACTCTTCGCCCTCGTTGCCGCTGCCACGATGGCCTACGCATCTCCTGGCGAGCAGGGTGAAGAAAACTACGCCCCCGCTGAGTACGGAACGGAATCCACCCCAAGCTACGACGTCAGCGGTTCGTTTGAACCCCTCTCATCCTCACCCAGCATCTACGCACCTCCTTCCCACATCCAACCACCTTACTATGTTTATTGTGTCTGGAAGATCATGTTGCACTTTGTCAATATATGTACTGACTTGATAAATCTTAGATGACGGAAGTGGTGGCGGCGGCGGAGGAGGCGGTGGATCCGGTGGTTACGGCTGGGGTTACGGCTGGGGATCTTCCGGCGGCGGAGGCGGTGGTGGCGGCGGCAGCATCAGCGGCTGGACTGGTTCCCGCAAAGGACGCTTCGGCGGCAATAAGTGGGGTGGAGATGACAGTGACGACTATTCTGATGGTGACGAGGACGATGATGGCGGCAGTTGGTATGGCTCTTGTAGCACTTGCGAGCTCCCACCTCCGGGCTACGCCACTCCACCAGGAGGCATCAAATGGCCAAAGGACCCCAAGAAACTCCCACCCGGCCCAATCAGAGACCACTTCCACGAGTACGGCCAGGCCTGTTCCAGCACCAACAACGTCGACAACGGCAACAGTGGCAACTCTGTTGGTTGCTGCAACAAGCTCAGCTCCGGAGGCAGCACCAGCGGCGGCGGCGGCCTCCTCGGTAAGTGACCGCGATACATCGTTTATCTTGATGCTAACACGTTGCTTAGGCGGCTTGCTCAACGGGCTCCTCGGTGGTGACACAACTTGCACCCTCGACATCCTTAGCAGTAAATGCTCTTCCCAGTCATCCATCGCCTGCTGCCCTACCACAGACAGCGGCAACGGCTTCTCCCTTATCAATTTGCAGACCGGTTGCGTACCAATCAATCTGTAAACGTGATCTCAGGAAGCACGCACAGCACCACGGGGAAGAAGATGCGGCATGTTTAGAGTCGGCCCTCAATTGTACCAGATGGAGGCGCGGCAGGTTTCTTTCTAATTCCGGTATCGCACGACTGAGGAGAGCGGTTGCGGCCTCGTGGCTTGCTCGATCCATCGTTGCTACTACGGTTGGGTCTTGCACAAGGAGGCGCATTGTAATGATCTGAACGGTTTCCTGAAAACACTCTCAAGACGGATTTACATAGCATAATTTATCTACTGCTTGTTCTGTCTTTGGTGCTGCCTATCTCTTCTCACCTCCAGTCGATACTAAGCATTCAACTCGTCTGCAATGTCTTGAACAGCAGCAAATCCGGCGACATTGCATTCGTCTACCCGTCAGCGAGAAGATCAGGGCGAACAGTTGGGGGAGCAAGACCACAGCAGCGCAGTACTCATCTCGTCGAGCACTCGAAAGATCACACCACGCCACGTTCCACGACCAAGTGTCAAGGCTCCTTCCAATAATGCGCATCGCACAAACAGCCGCGCAATGATGCAGCACATCAGATTCAATATTTCCCAGGATGGCGCTGAGAAGATCTCCTGGCTCGCCGGCCATGTTTCGCAGGGCCCCGTGGTCAATACCCTTGGTGATAATTTCTTCATCAGCCGCATCGGGATCGCGTACCTGAGCCCGGAGCGAGGGCCTAGAGTGCGGGCGAGGTTCGTTGACGACTGCTTGCTTCGGGATGTTGAGACTTATTGTCAAGTGAGTCCGCTGTACGAAGCGAGGGCAGGGAGTGGGAATTGCGGATGATGGGAGGTATTGGGTAGGGCGGAAAGACATCTGTATTCCAATATCTTTGATGCCGCGTCATGCTTTTCGGCTGGTACGATGAATTTGGTAGCCCGTAGCATGTATCCAAACTGTCCGTTCCAGTGCCTCACTCGATATTGTGCCGAGGATGGCCTCCTCCATCAAAACACCACACTCGCTCAAGACATGATCGAACCGAACCGACCTGAGCCCATTAGGACCATCAGCGTCTGATTTTCTCCAGCAGGCCCGTCAACGTCAACATCGAAACCAGAAATGAAGCCGCATCTTCGTCCAGAGAGTCAGGCAGCCTGGAAAACAAGCCGATCCCGTGTGGAGAAGATTCTGGAGCATGTCTCGCATGTATTGCGGAGTGTACTGACTCGGTGTAAGAAAAGATCTCGTTGGATGCACGAAGCTAGCACACGATGCACGAGAACACCCAAGAGGCTCTTGACTCAAGGATACAGACGATATGACTGACAGGTTAGTGAGAGCCACATGGCATACAAAAGAAGGTATTCAGTGCGCCGATGTTCTTGCCTCATCATGACCTTCCAACCTGAGCACAGCAAGACGCGAACAGAGCGGTTATCGGCCACTTGTCTCGCCTGGCCGTTCTGAAGACAGCGGCGTGTGAATTCTGGAGAGCTCGAGTCGATCATGCTGATTCACAGCATACTGCCTTTGTGGCTCGAGCAGTACCACGAGTCGTAGTATTCGAGCAAACATTCGCGACATGTGAAGACCCCGTGCACCCAGCTTGGACCGCTAGCTCCTTTTCTTTTCTCGTTCGTGACGACCACTGCAACAACGCGAGCAGCACCCGCGCACCTAACATCATCATCATCATTGATCGTAAGGCACAGTCTAGCGACATCATTGCCGCAACAGAGAAGGCATGAATATCTGGAGACGAGCAAAATGATGCACTTACTAACGGCTTTCAGCCTTTCCGTCTCCTTGATCTCCCTCCGGAGATGTGGAGCAACATTGGCAAGCTTATGACAGACGATGTGAAGCCAACAACGACCCCGGCTATTTTCTTCCAAACGATGCATATCGTGTCCCTCGAACAACCCGCGATCCCGCGCAGACGCAGGACTCGGCGATTGAAACTGTTAGCGTACTACTGTCGGCGCCGAGTAATAGTCGAGATCTGGGCAGGCACAGTTGAGGCACAGGCGGTGGGACAGTGGCTGCGAATCGTTGGACTAAACAGCAGGCGTGTCATCACTGAGGTCACATTGGAGGTTGCTGGCAAAGTAGAGAGAGTGGATAAAGAGATCATCGAGCGCTTGAAGAGAGTATTCAACATCGGCTTTGAGATTGGGAAGATAACGCGTGTCATAGGAAATGACGGAAGTCCGTACAAGCGTACCTGCTTCTGTGTGAGGTTCCTCGATGGCTCGGAAGGATTGTGACAGGACTTGAGATGGTGAAGGTCAGGGCACCTAAAGCACTTGAGCTCAGGTCATGACAGCAGGCAGGTGACATGGATTTGGAAAAAAAAAAGTGCTTATAAACACCATCTCACACGTCCGGGCCTTTCTGACCCACTTACCTCCATCTTTCTTCTTGCCCTGGCACCTTATCATGGCAGCTGCTTCGACCAACTGTTATTGGCTTGACTAGCATGTGAAAGCCCCAACTTCATGCAACGCTTCTACTCCGGCCTTCGTGACACTCATTCTACTTTCCAAGTACGCTTCAAACACATTTGACCCGCTACAGAGCAGTACATGCTACGATGCGGTGCCAACAGACCAAAACATTTCGGCGCTCAGGTTATCGACAGCAAGGACTGCGGCATTCGATTGTGCGATACTGGTGGTCGCTGACATCTCGCCAGCCAGTCTGACTCCCCGACTTCCCGCCCGAACTGTGGAGCAAGATCGGCGAGATGATTGTCGACGACGCACGCCCTCACATGCCCATCGATGTCCACTATTACATTGACCACGACCTGTGTCTGCCGTGGATGTGCAGGCAAGCTCGGGGGAGGTAAGCGTGAGGTACCAATATTCTGTCGGAGGTAGACGACGTACTTGGTGCAGCTCAAGAAGCTTGGAGGCGTTGATGGCAATGGGCAATCTTAGTGGCAAATGATTCTGAAGTAGACATTTCTTGATACGATTCAAGCAACGCCAGAAGGTAGGGGTTTTGGCGGTGAAACGGTCACAGGCGGCGCGCCTTAGCGTTATATCCGAACAAGCGAATGTCGAATCTGCAAAATGAGAAGATTGTTCTCAGGGTGTGCAATGCCGTCCATTGGCTCAGCTAGTACTCCTTCTTACTTGACCATTGGCCGAGTCATAGTCTGGGAGCGGTTCACAGCCGTCATGTGCTTGAGCGTCCGTGCTTTCTTCTTCGCATAAATGTCCTTTCCGCACTTCCTCAGGACGCTCACAATGCCAAACTCGTCCGCCATCAACAGATCGAGCTCAGTTCCACCATCAGGGCTAGACCGGCTAAAAAGAAGGTACATGCGATCAAGCACCAGGTTCCGCTAGCATCACTACCAGCCAGTAGCGCAAGCCATTCCGCCTCCTCGACCTCCCAGCAGAAATATGATCAAAGATCAGCAAGATTTGAATCGAGAAAAAGCACCAGTACTTACGCTCATGCAACCGCGGACACCACCAGCCAGCGATCACGCGAACATGCAGAGCTCTTCGCTTCGAGCTACTGCCCTACCACTAACAGACTCGAGTCTATATATCGCAATGGACCGGCATCGGGCTTACATACATCGGACTATGTGTACTCAGACGGTGATGTCGAGTACGTTCGTCGGTGACTGGAAGCGATTGGGGCCGAGGATCGGAGGAGCGTGCGTAATTTGGCGATAGGTGCCAGAGGGGTGTTGACGGTGGATCTAGCAAAGCGGTCGTGGCCGTTTGAGCTCGAGATTCGAGAGGGTGAGCCTATCGATTGATCTATTCTGGTGGGGTCCGGGGTGTCGCGAGTATTTGGTTAGGTTCGTCTAGGAGTTGAGATGCTCAATAAGGCTTTCTTGATCCCTTGATCTATTTCCAGACAAGGCGAGCATCGGTAGGCGAACGTGCAAGCTGGCATGGTCAGAGAGCAACAAGAGTGCGCTATGGAAAGAAAGGCTATTCGCGGCTCGAGGTCAAAGTCACCGAGTAGCCAGTGAGTATCAAGCTCATGCACCGAGTGGCTCCGTTCGATCGGTAGCTGGGGTTGAAAATGGGTCCTTTGTTGGACTTGCCCAGCGAGTCGTTCAAGACATAAACCCGCGAGCCTGGCTTTCTGCTGAAGGACGACGTACATACTACACATATAGAGAAGTCGACCATTTGCTGGAACGGAAGATGTCCGAAACCAAGCTTGCCTAGATGACGAACCTTTCCCACTTGCGATCCACCACTGTCAATGTGATGCCTTGGCGTCCGTGCTTGTGCGTGCTGGTCTAAAAGGTCCGTTCGGTGCCGCTCCAAGTCTCAACTCCAGCGCATGCGTCTCCTCGACCTTGCCCCAGAGATCAGGTCTCAAATCGGCCGACTCGTAATCGACGATACTCCCGGCTACACGTGGCTCCTGCTCCGAGTCGAGGGCAAACATCATCACCCATTACCCGAGCCTGCAGAGTCCTTCACGAAGAGCTCCTGCCCTACCACTAATACACCAAAACCAATCACTCTCGTCTGCAAAGCACGTCGCCGTGAGCTCTTGCCACATTATTACCGCACCAAAGTTCACGCAGCCTCAGCACGCTTCTGGGACGGTTTGCTTCTGCTGAGCCAGCAATTATGGGACCGTGAAGGTGAGAAATACACGCGCAGATGGCTGCGTCGCATCGGACTCAAGAATAGGAGGATAATTCGAGGCTTGGCGCTGCACACTTCTCACCAGCAGCCGCCTGTCAGTGAGATACGCGAAATGAGAGGACTCGAGCTTGAGCTGGGAGGAGGAAAGCCATCAGCTTATGCATGCGGAGGCATCGAC
Source organism: Dothistroma pini CBS 116487 (assembly GCA_002116355.1). Classification (NCBI taxonomy): domain Eukaryota; kingdom Fungi; phylum Ascomycota; class Dothideomycetes; order Mycosphaerellales; family Mycosphaerellaceae; genus Dothistroma; species Dothistroma pini. The sequence goes on from MWSO01000254.1 coordinate 32,357, forward strand.
TATCCCGTGAAGTCTCTCTAGCAAGATAGAAACAGTGGGCGGTAGATGCGGCATCCTCGTACTATATCTGACACGATCCGTGTTCACTCGTTATGCCATCAAGCAGTGCTGCTATCCGCCTGTTTCCCCTTTTCTTTAGCAAAACGTTCGCCCTCTCCTCTCCTGTTGCTTCGCCCATCGGTGGTGGTGGAGGTCGCGGTCGCGCTCCCTCCACCACTGTTCTTTGCTCTTTGCTGTGGAAAGAAAGAAGAAGGATGGGCTTCGAAGCAAGAACCTTTTGTACCTGCGCTCGCGACTGGTGCGAGGCCACGGAGCAGACAAGGGCGGCTGATGTGTACAACTCGAGTCGAGGTAATAGTTCTCCCAATGACATGTCACTACGAGTTTTTGACGTCGCTTCTGGTCTTATTACTCATGCACATGTCCCCAGATGCTACACGCCGTGCACTTCCCTATAAGGATGGTATCGCCAGAGGCCCCCAACTTGAAAATGATGTCCGCACATCCGGCTTCCAGTCTTCGTTCATCCGGCTGTGGATCCACCGCCTTTGCTAGGAACTCCTCACTTCAGTAGCATGGTATACTGAGTCTACTCTTACAGCCTCGCTTATCAACGTATCCTGCTGTCTCTCCGATTATCATGGTATGTCCTTCCTGCTAGTAACAGCACCCTTCCAGCACCAGACTTCCGTCATCAGCGAGAACAGAAGCACAGTATGTTTGCGTAGCACGCCAGATGAAGCGTTGAACCTCAAAACGATGCAGTCCAGAGGTGAATGGTTGCTGCTGATGAGTGTGAGACTCGCACTGGGAGAGTGGACGTCCTGTCCCGACTCAGACCCTATTGGCAAAGCTAGGGCTGAAGTAGGTTAGTCTCATTATCTCACCCTAATCAACCGCGCTCGAACTTGCATCGACAAACATCAACATCAAGTTTCGACGAACGACATCGCAGTAGCCATCATCCGGCATCAAGCTGCTCACTCTCCTGCTCTCGTAACGGCTGTAAGCAAACACAAACGACGGTAAGACGGCAGCATCTGACGCAAATTCCAACAGTAGGTCAAGTTGACAACAAAACATTTTCTCATCATCCATATCGCTGTCAATCTAGGTAACATCAGAACGGCCATTGCTGTATACAATCATCTCAAAGGCTCTCCAATCTGGTCCAAGAATGCTACCAACGCCATCAACTTCCCATGTCAACTACGACCAGATCTACGAGCCGGCGGAAGATTCGTACCTGCTTCTGGATACCCTTTCCTCACCCAGCGAGACTGCATTTCTGAAAGATCATTTCCCGGCATCCACAACTCCACCACTCGTCCTCGAGGTTGGGCCTGGATCAGGTGTTGTACTGGCTTTTGTGACTGCAAACGCGGAGCACATCTTTGGCCGCACAGATATCGCAGCGATTGGCGCAGATGTGAACTTGTTCGCGTGCAGAGCCACGGCACAGACTGTCACGGGCGCTGTAGCTGAGAACAAGCCCAAAGCAGGCACATTTATGGATGTCATCTCTGGAGACCTGACGAGCTCCTTCTCGGACAGATGTGTAGATGTGCTCATCTTCAACCCGCCATATGTTCCCACGGAACAGCTGCCTCCGCGTCCGCAAGAAGCGATGTCTGACACGCCGCTTAAGATGTCCGAGACTTTCGAGCGCGACTCGCGTTTACTGGCTCTCTCGTATGCCGGTGGCGCAGATGGCATGGAAATAACAAGTCGCTTGCTGGCTCAGCTTCCGACAGTACTGAGCAGACGAGGTATTGCATACGTACTATTGTGCGCGCAGAACAAGCCAAAGGAGGTCGCAGCAAAGATTCGCGCTTGGCCAGACGGATGGTCAACCGACCTCGTTGGATCCAGTGGCAAGCAAGCTGGATGGGAGAAGCTGTGCATCTTGCGCATCTGGCGAGACCAAGCAAGCTGATTCAAAGTCCGACTTTGCTTGCTTCGCTACTCCAACTCCACACCATATCGATCGTCAGCACGATACTTGAAGTCCGACAGACCCTCGTTCCATGGCTCATTGGCACTAAACATGGAGTCGTTGGCATCACTCTTCGCCCAGTACGGATCCATCAAGTCGTCAGACAGGTATTCGGATTTCGCCCGTTCCTTGGTGTTGTCCATGGCCATCGGGAACAGGTTAACGTCGAACTCATCCTTCTCATCAGCAATTCTGTCATTGATGCAACCAGTCTTATACAGCACCACATCGCCCAGAGGGCGGCCTCTATGCTCATTCACGACGTGTTCCAGATAATAGTCCATGCCATGATACACACCACTCTGCGCACCGAGGAAAACACAGAACAGGCACTTGAAGCTGTACTGATGCTTGACGACCACTTTCTGCTGGACATGCGACTTGGCAAGGAATGGCCAGCGGAGCTTGATACCTTTGGCCTCGAAGCTGAAGACCTTGTTCCACATCACGTCGGTGTTTTGGTTCGCAAAGGACGAGCGGAAAGCGCACTTCGGCTGCAGACACGACAGGTACTGTGCAGCGTTTGCTGATGGATGTCTTGACCATGGATCGACCTCGCTCTTTTTGGACATGGCGCCTTTACGATCACCATTCTGTAGCTTCCACGCACCTTTGCAGAAGCCCAGGAACTCGTTGTCGGGATTCGGCGTCACGATCGCGGTGCTCTGGTGCGGGTTGCTGTTGGAGCGATGGGTCATGACGGGCGAGATTGGTGGGCCTAGTGAATGTCCGCCGTGCCCGTTATACAATGAGGAACTATCGCGAGGTTGGTCTGGCGCCAAAGCGACAGTCTCTCGTCGTTCCAGGCTTGGCTTGCTGCCCCAGATTTCTTCCGGATTGTCCTCCCACTCCTCGTAACGGAATTTGGCCGAATGGGTTACTTGCTCTTGGCTTGTGTTTCGTTGCGGTGGTTGCTGCGTGAGCACACTGTTTGTTCCAGAGACCGAGGCTTGTCGGAATGGCTCTTCGCTGATTTCTGCTGGCAGAACGCTGCCCTGTCGATTGTCTTTGACTTCGGAGCTGTGCACGCGGTTGTGTTTGAGGAAGTGGAGCAAAGAGCTTCGCTTTCGATGGTGTGCTTGCTGGGCTGGTTCATCTGCACCTGAGGTAGTATCCTCACCGGATGCTTCTGCAGAATGGCCGAAATCTCTGCTCCACGTTTTGTGGTGTCTGGGAGGTGCCATAGATCGGGGCTGGCTTTGCGAAGGCAGTGATTGGTGCGTTTGAGTCCTCGTGGGCTCGGATGACAGTGTTTGAATGATGTCTCTTCTCGAAGACTCTGCAGGTGGCGTCACGATATTCGACTTACTCGAGTTCGGGGACGTCGACTGCAATGATTGCTGCTGCACCGGCTCAACAATGTCCGTTCCTTGCTCTGGAGTCTGAGCCAGGAGCAACCTCTGCTTAAACTCATGCAACGCGGCTATGGTCTTATCTCGCCCTATATCTGCCGCATCTACAAGGTATGTAAAGTCTGTTATGGCATGGTCGTCATCGAATGCTGCGTTACGCAGCTTCTCGAGCAGGCTGCTCTGGAGTTTTATGCATATCGACTGCAGCGTTATGACCGCAAGAGCGTCGCCATCTTCAAATTCCTTGCCGAAACGATTCAGTCCCCTCTGCTTCTCTTTCTCGATCTCGTGCGGCGCCTGGTCTATCGATTCCTCGAGGAGTCGGGGTGGAGGCGGAGCTCGTTTTTGGGCGCGCTTTCGCTTGATCTTCTCGATTATGGCACCTCCATCGTTGAAGGCTTTCTTAATGGCATCGAGGCATTGCTATACGACAACATACTATGTCAGTTACGACATTCGCGTCCGAAGTCTCACTCATTTCGGGCAGACGCTGGCCGTTTTCCAAGCCTCGGGGATCACGAATCCATGTCTCGCCATGTGGGGTGACAGTGCTCGTATGATCGTGCACTTACCGCGACGCCGACGTGTGTTTCACTTGACACGCTCATTGGGGCTGTCCGGGTATATCATGGATCACGCCTTACAGAGCGCGCCTCTCCTGGTATGGTGGCTAAGGGAGTGTAGCTGGTCAAGCTTCGGTTCCCCGTCGCCAGATTCTATCAAGGTGCCTCTGCATGAAATGGGCGGCCTCGACCTTCAGCTCTGCGCCTTGGCGCGCCTCAGCCGCGAGTACCAACAGTAATGACTCAGCGCGGCATGTGACGAGTGACATGGCGGGAGGTATTTCAAGGATGGGATGTTTGTTGGTTCGAAGCTAAAGACGATGCTATGGCAGGCTATTGCAGTGGCCACGTGCTGTTATGACGATGGCTGCAGCACGATACTTCCACGTGCGAAGTATGCCTGAAACAGCACGCGAATGGATATCCATGCGAAAGAACAGTCATCATGATGGTTCTTGGCCGAGAGATAGAACTAGTTCTGCCGCTTCCGATCGGAACGTCGCTTAGATTCAACAGGCCACTTTCAATCATCCTTCGCCTTTGAATCGTACGAAAACGCTCGCCCTGATGTCCTGGAATGACACGACGCGCCTCGTGGCATCACTGCGAAGTCTTCGTCATGTAGCCTGATAGAAGTGCGTATAGTGTAATCAAACCCCGACAGACCGAAGACAATGGACCCTAATTATCGGCCAACAATGCTGCCATTGTCTTCACCAATCCCCGCTTCAAAATACAGCCGGATGCATCACGACATTCCATTTGCACTTTGCGATTGGTGCGCTACACTTCCTTTCAAGCACGCCATCGGCGAAGTGACCTCTGAACCTGCCATATCTGAGCCCACAGTCTTGGGTACCTTACATACGATGGCGAGTCTTACGCAAGAAGTGGTCAAATCAGCGAGACCTTGTCTCCGGAACGGCCGACTGCCCGCCAAAGTATATAGACCTCACGCACTGCTGGGATAAGACGGACTCTATCCTTATCTATGGCATTAGCCTTTTGTTTTATACCACGTTGAAGAAACCCGGGGAACATCGTGTGAGGCATCATCTTGGGCAGCTTTCTGGTAATATAGCGAAAGTCAACCATAGACGTTCATTGAACAATCATGGCAACCCTCACACAGGCGCCTGCTGAGCCGCCGGTATTTCGATATGACCAACCTTCGAAGGCAGTCTTCCCGGACGGCATCAAGACAAGTGGACAATGCCCGCCGACTTACGAGCAACTTGTGCCATACGACCAGTTCCCAAAAGAGATTACCGGGCCAACTGTCTGGAAGAAGGAAGATTATGAGAACAACCCGGAACGATGGGTGCATCGCTTCAATGAAGACGAGGTGAAAGAGATTAGCACAGCCGCCGATGACTTTCTCGCTTCTGGGACGCCGATGACCGGAATCACGAAGGTAGGACAAGCTACGTGTGAAAATGAAGCAGGATCTAACTTCTAGCAGGAGAAGTTCCCGCTTCCAAACATGGCCGGCTTCCTCGAACCTATGCGCAAGGAAATTCTCAACGGCAAGGGTTTCATTCTGTTCAAGGGTTTTCCGGTGCAAGAATGGGGCAACCACAAAAGTGCTGTGGCATACATGGGCTTGGGTACTTACTTGGGATACTTCGTCTCGCAGAATGGTCTTGGCCACGTTCTTGGACATGTCAAGGTGAGGTAAAAGACACAACTGGGCGTCAGCAACGATACTGACATGCTTCCAGGACACCGGAGCCGACCCAACACAGATCGACAAAGTCCGCATCTACCGCACGACTGCCCGCCAATTCTTCCACGCCGATGACTGCGATATCGTCGGACTCCTCTGCATCGCCAAATCCCTCGAAGGCGGAGAATCAGACATTGTCTCTGACCACCATGTCTTCAACACCCTCCAGGAAGAGCGCCCGGACGTAGTTGAGACTCTTACACAACCAATCTGGTATTTCGATCGCAAAGGAGAAGTTTCGGCAGGGCAAGAACCATACACCCGCCAGCCAGTCTTCTACAAGGAGACAGGTCCAGACGGCAGAGTGTACACGAAATGGGATCCCTACTACGTCAAGTCGCTGAAGCGCTTCTCCGATGCTGGTGCCATTCCGCCACTTTCACACAAGCAACAGGAAGCTGCGCAGATTCTCGAGGACACTTGCATGCGATTGGCGCTGCATATGATCTTGGACATTGGTGATATACAATTCTTGAGCAATGCTCACGTGCTGCACTCCAGGACGGCATACAAGGATTATCCAGCGCCGCACCCGAGACGGCATCTGATGAGGTAGGGCATTGCTGAGGGGTGATTGAACGTTGCTAACGAGTTTTCCAGACTATGGCTCGCGACCCCAGAGGACGAAGGTGGTTGGAAATTGCCATTTGCCGACTCCAGGCATAAGAAGAGAGGTGGTGTGCAGGTCAATGATACTCCACCAAGAGCACCAATAGATGCCGAGTAGATGCTGCAATAGAGTATATTCTTGCTCTAACCTTTCTGACGTGACTAAAGCCGCACCATTACTAATGACTTGGTCACAGACTTGGTATACCTCTTACTACCGAGGAGTAGATGTGTCCTTGCGCGGGCCCAAAAACTAGCGCAACGACTACGCTCTCCGATCCTGCAGTGACTTATGCCCATGGGTGGTGATGTTAACGCTGTTATTGTAGGAATAATTTTGTTAGAACCTGAACAGGGCCAGGGTCTTTCATGCGAGGAACCCAATCACAAATGCCTTGTAACACGAAGCACGTGACATTCCGCCCACTGCAGGCCCTCGCACATAGCTCGTGCCTAAGCTGAAACGAGCGTTTGATTAGTAGAGTGACAAGGATGCGGTCCATTACAACACCGGAGCCTTGGCATTACTCGGTCCAATCGTCCAATCGTGGTGACAGATCGTCGCCCAAACTCTCACCGCACAACAGCTGTCACACCAACCTTTTCACGAACGAGAAAGTCTCATCGAACTCACCGTTGAACAGCCATTCTGGAGAAAGTCTATCAGTCCGAACGACGCCGAATGTTGTGCCCGCTGACAGTGCCGATAAGCTTCGTCACGGAAATGCCAAAGCACTGACTATTGGACTGCTCGGTAGCAATGTCAACAAGACCATCATCATACCGAACAAGAAAAGTTCACCTCGATGCAGTCTTCGCAAACAACCACCCTATGCGGAACGGAAGTCGATAATCCCCTTGGCATCGTGGAGTCGTGTACTACGTACGAGAACACCCTGAAACCCTACTCATGGGTTGATCCCAGTATATTGTTCCGGCATCCGCCTGATGGACGAGCGCAAGGATATCGCTGTCGTCACATATCAGGTCGTGCTCCTGTTGAATGCAATAATGGGTCGTGATCAGAATTGAGATTCTCGTTCATGCTCGACCCTGACGTCTAGAGTCTTCATCGCGCTGGAAGTCTTTGACCTCGCTGACTCTCGACGCTCAGAATGGCGATTCTCTACGGTGACGAGGGCGTGAAATTGATCTGGATTACCTGGGTATGGACCGTGCTTGGATCAATTCTGTTCGGATTGCGAAGCTTCAATGCAGCGACAGCAAGAGAGGGGATGCCGTCGTTGTTGGGGTTGAGATGCGATTATGTATTGATCGCATTGGCGTATGTGAGTGGTTGGAACAGCTTGTGGTGACATGCCAAGAGATGCTCACATTATAACTCCAGGCTCTGGCAGTATGCGCCCAAGCTCTCGTAACAGTGAGCTACAGGTACTCCATCGGAACCGTTACGGATCCACTGGAGCAATTATCGCAAGTGCTATATTGGAGCATGTAAGTCAAAGACACCAACTGCCATACTTGGATGCTAATGACTTGTAGCGTTGGCCAAATGTGCTCCATTTTCTCCATGGCTCTCGGCCGCTTCAGCGTCATCGCCTTCCTAACAGCCCTCCAAGGAACCGTCTCCCCAAGGGCCCGAAACCTCCTCTTCGTCCTCGGCGGCCTCCAATTTGGCATCTCCACCTGCCAAGTCTTCATCACAGTGCTGCAGTGCGATCCCCCGCGGAAACTCTGGGATATTTCCATACCTGGATCATGTCCACTGGATAAGATTGAGATCAAGTATGGCTACTTCTCGGGCTCGTTCGGAGCGTTCACAGATTTTGTGCTGGCGATTTATCCGGCTGTTCTGATAATTGGTCCTCTGCAGCAGATGAAGTTGAGTTTGAAGATTGGGATTTGTTTCATTATGGCGGGTGGAGTCGTGGCTGGGGCGGCGGGGATTTGTCTGGTGGTGTATGTGGAGGGCGTGTCGTATACGGGTGGATATGGGACGCTCCTTACGTGGGTCATGACGCAGACATGGTTCATTATCATCTTTGGATCCTTGCCGGCAATAAGACCAGGGTTTGTTGCTTGGGGAGAATCATATCGGACGCTGAGTGCCAGGCTCAGGAGTAGGATGAGCCAGCGGAGGACGCCAACGAGCGGTCCGGTCGAGAGGGCGACTTGGGTGGAGATGCAGAATCCGCATGGAGCTGGAGTTGATCGCAAACGAGCTGAATGGAGCGCGAGTCAGACGGCGCTTTCTTCGGCACCACAGCGGCCAGGGGTTTCAAAGACTGCACGATCGGACAGTGATACGTTGTTCAACGAAGATGGCATAGTAAGCCATGTTCCTTGAGAGTAGCGGAAGAAAGGCCGAACGCAGTGGTGGCATACTCTGCGCACAGCATCTCTAGTTCCAACTCCCTCGGAATCCCATCTCCACATCCTCAGAGATTCGCACATTCTTCCGCTCTCGAAACACATTCTCATCACTTGGCTGCCACGCCGGAACATGGCTTCGGTGAGTCTGCGCCCCAGGGAAAACTTGATAGAGCTGTCTGCTCGGCACGCCCTTCAAGTAGTTAGGAATCTTCGCAGCGTTTCCAGGCTGACGGTGCTGGAGAGCGACATTCATTGCGGAAAGATCGAAAGGATCCAGCGTTATTCCCGATTCGTGATGGCCGTTGGCGGTCAGACTCCGGGACATCGCGATCTTCCACCCCGTACAGCCGCGTAAGTCTAGCATACGCCGCGGAATACTCCCCGCGTCTGTTCTTGACGGCGGTTTCAATATTCTTCAAAGCGAGCTTGCCGCTCTTCTCTGATGGGAGAGAGGTTGCGGCCTTGATGTAGTGAGCGTGGGCGAGGGGCATGTTGAGATATGTAGCCATGTACATTCTGATCATGACGCCTAGTAGGCCGTCGCTCCAATCGAAGGTATTCTTTGGGAATTCCGGAGAGCGAATGGGATCTGGCAACCATTCGTCCTAAGTCGTATCGCGCCAGTGGACTTGCAATACACTCAGGAGTCTCGTCCTCTGCCTGTGGTTCAACCCTTCCTTCTTGCTCTGATTCCGCTTGCCTTTTCTGCCAGCATCGTCTCTGCTACAATTGATCCACGCCAACTCTATGTCATTGCTGCAAAGCTTGCCGTTCCTATCCTTCCGGGCAGATAAGGGGGCATTTTCGAGGTATTGATGTGCTAGGTCCAGACTGTCGACTGTCTCTTCTACAAGGCGCGAGAGTTGGCGAAGGTAGTGGATATTCCAATCGAGGTGTGCCGCTGGCAAATGAAGAGGTCGGTGCTTCAGTGGTGACTGCGGTCCAACATCAGCATCCCAGACTTTGTACATTGCCTGCATCGAATCTCGTATAGTCTGCTGGCGATAGGCCAAGACTCCGAAAAGCTTATGCCAGTTGACAGCAGAGGCACCGTTGGGATCGGCCATGGTTTGGTGCCGACTGCGGTTTCTTCTTTCTGCTCATCAGACCTGAGGCTGGGTGCTGGCGGCCTTGACCTGACTTGGAAGCGTGATGCGACATGTTGCTGTCCGAGGTCGTCCGGTTGTGATCTGTGAGGTTTCAATGGTATTGTGTGGTACGAATGCCTGAAAAGCTTGGTGGACTGCACGGATTCGCAATGCAAAAGAGTGCCTGCTAACAGGTCTGTGCTGAGACATGCAGCGCTATGGCAGCGAGACTGTTGCCCCATGGCATCAATTTCTTGCTGATGCCTCGTCGATATTTGCGACAGTTCCTCCCGTTGATATCCCGAAAGGGGCTGAGGCGGGAAGATTTCATTCGTGCAGTATACAGACCGATCAATACACGACGTGCACTCGAACCAACCCCTCAGAGCAAGACACATCGCCCACACAGACAGGGGATCCAACGCCACTGCACGCCGCGAACGCCTCCACCACGACTCCATCAAAGCAGAATATACACGACAAGCCAGAGTTCACTGCGATTTGCTCATCTTTTTCTTCTTCTTAATCTGCTCATCCGGCACCTCTCCCGCCGCGAGTGTCTCGCTCTTCCTCTTCTGCTTCTTTTCCTTCTTGAGCTTCTTCTCGACAGCTTCCTCATCCACGTCCGCCTTGGCCTCTTCTTGTAGCTTCTTAGCTTTCTTTGCGGCTTTTCGCGCGGCCTTGTCGTCGATTGTGGGTGCGTCCTCCATCTCTACGTCTTCTGACTTCGACTTCTTCTTCTCTTTGCGCTGCTTTTGCTCGGTCGCTTGGGCGGTCACGCCGGGTGCTGAAAGTGCGTCCTCGGCGCCGGCGTCGGTCGGGTCGTCGATGTCCATGCCGGCGAGAGTGGCGTCCATTGCGGCTTTCTGTGGAATTGTGAGTACAGTGTCATTTCAGTAGCAATGTATCATCATACCATTGCGTCCGCATTCTTCGTCGGGTTGATTCCCTCTGCGTAGAAGCGTAACCGCTCCTCGACCTGCCCCTTGAGAGCCTCTCCAAACTTGCGAGTCGGCTGCATGCTGAAGTTGTCGATACGGGAAGCAATCGAAGTCTTGTTGGCGAGGAAGCGTGATATTCTGCCCTTGTTCTTCATACCAGCGCGGCCGATGAATGACGAGTGGTAGATCAGACCATACTTGGGAGTGTTGCCCTTTGTCTTGAGAGCACGGAAGAGAGCCTTCTCAGCACCGAGAATCTGCACAGTCGATGCTGGGTATTTCGCGAGATTGGTGAGAGATCCAGCGTGGGAGATGAGACGAGCACCGACAGTCTCGCCGATCAGAGCTGCCAGGTTGGGCGCGACGACGCCCATCTTGGCGACGAGGTAGTTGCCGAGTGACTTTCGATATGCGGTGAGATCTGCTGTGCGCTTCGCAAAGAGCATGACGTTCTCCATGTCGGTGTCGGAGATGTCCTGACCCATGGACACTCGCGCGGCCTCGATAATAGCTCTTGCAACACTCTCATCGTCGTCCACAATGGCAGCCAGTTCGTGGAGACTGTCCTCTGAAAGAGTCTTTTTGTCCCCAATGAACAGTGCACACTTTGCGTACTTGTGATTCTCGCTGACAATCTTGACCAGCTCCGGAAAGTGCCATCCGTACCACTCTCTGACTCTCATCGAGAAAGTGTTGACGGCCTTGTCGAGGTGATCAATCGTCGCAATAGCCTGGATGATGTGGTTGTCGTTCTTCTGCACGCTGAACTTGACCTTGGCGCGCGAGTATGCGTGTCCCAAACCAAGCTGTGCGCGGGAGATATCGCCAGTCTGTAGTTGCTTGAGCAGCTTCTCGGCGTGCAGTCGCAGTCCACGGAGGAGATCTGCCGCCAGTTCGCTGGTATCCGGTGTCTCGCACTCCAAGCCTGCGAACCCCGCCTTGATGCTACCTGCCAAGTTCTTGTCGCCCACTCCGAGCGTGACCTTGTTCTTCTTGCCGGCTTTGGGCAGATTCGCTTCGAGTACGGTCTTGAGGTAGTCGCTCATGATACCTTCCGACACATCGTTGGCGTTCTCGAGTGCTTGACTCGCTCCCTGGAAAGGCGCGAACGACACAAGATCGATCATCTTGCCAAACTTGGCGAGATCCGTCTGCGCCTCTTGCACTTCTTTTGTGCGTGCGCCGACTTGATCGGACTGGAGCTTGACCTGGAAGATGGCATAGCCCACCGACGACTCGTGGAGGAGGTAGTCGACCGACATGGTGATGTACCGGGAGTAATGTCGGCGATGTCCGTTCGTTCGTTCGGTCGAATGTTGTCGTGCTATCCCCTCCGCATGCTCCGTCGCTTCTGATCTCAAGCCCGAACTGCAACAAATTCGCAGATGCAGAAAAGCTCAAGCTCGATTCCGCGCTAGCGGGACTACCCGATAGGTCGATGCTGCTGTACCAACCTCATTGCTGCCATTGGACATGAGCATCGAGATACATAGACAACACACATCACACACCACCACCACCACCACCCCGGTCAACACCGCCGCCATGCCTCAGGATATGCCGCCTACGGGTGGCTACGAGCCAGTGCAGTACCGTCGAAACCTGCCAGTCCGTGGCTTTAGACCCGCCTGGTATCTTGCGGCCGTCGCGGGAGTGATGACATACGGTTTCTACAGGGTTGGGCAGGGAATTAGGGAGCACAAGTATGGTGGTGATGGAATAATCGGGCGGATCGGATACTGATTTACGAGACAGTGAACTTGCACGCGAAAAGATGTGGTCACGCATCCACCTTATCCCTCTACTACAAGCCGAAGAGGACCGCGATGCCGTGCGGAGACACTACGCTCAGCAGAAGATGGAGGAGGAGTTGCTGGGAAAGGCGGCGCCGGTATACAACAAAGATGTGTATGTCACAATGAAGCGACGAAGTGAACGGCGGGTTACTGACATCTTACAGCTTCGTCCGTCCGACATACGCAGTCACGCCAGCGAATGTAACGAAGTAGAGACCCGGGAAAAGAGCATTGTACATATTGTGGAGTTCAGGGAGTACCAACGCGACCAAAGACAGGTCTGCAATGCAATGCAATGTTCAAATGTTACAGCCGTGCTCGATTTCCATTTTGCGCATGACACGCCGTCATGCGACTCACTTTGAAGCTGATACACCGCAGATTTCGAGGTTCTAACGACAACATCACATCACAGATCACCCCATCACCATGGCCTCCCTCCGCAAACTTGTCGGGGATCTCCCGCTAGAACTCTTCAATCACATCCTAAACTACGTCCTGACCGTCAACTTCCCCGCCGAAGGCATGGCATCGACAGACCTACCACTCTCCCGTCCAACGCCACATCGCGAAATGCATTAGAGACTAGACGGCTCAGAAGTACTACAACCCGGCAGAGGTCTATGTTCCAGGTCATCAATTCGTAGATTTGCACAGCTCGAGAAACTTCTGGGATCCAAATCACCACCACAACAGCGGTCACATCATGGCAGAGTCAATCTTGTATGATTGGCTTGAAGTTCTTCCCGCAACGCATCGGGAATTGGTGAGACGAGGAGTTTTGAAGGACAAGATTCCGCCGGCGTTGGTGGGAGGGGTCTGATCGTGATTTGAGGTCCCGTTGGAGAAAGGGAGCGTGGATTGGTGCAAGAAATTGAGATCAGAGCCCGGATACTCTTGATTTCCGATAACAAAGTTGCCTATCCAGTTATCGAGCTGCGATGGCTGACTGGGTGGCGGAGCCGGGAAGGTTCTTTGTCCGCTGTTAGTATTCCGCTCCTTGAAACTGCGACGAAGAGTAACGAGACCTGGCGCAGGGCACTGACTTCACGATGCCTGGATGATGTTAGGAAATTGTGGGACAGCGAGATATGGAAGTGAAGAGGCGGACATCGATGGGGCGGACCACTCATGGTGAGTCCTGATTTGACCTGGCAGAGACAACACATCGGCCTGCCGTGCTGTACGAAGTCGTCGTCCTCGTCGCTATGGCGCCGTGCTGAGCGGGCGGATGGGTGCGTTTCTCGCTCTGAGGTGATTTTGGTTATGGCAAGCTGGCGACGTGGTCTATGCTCACGGTCAGCTCCAGGCTCTCCACACCGACTAGCCCAAGCCGATTTGTCCTATCAATACATCAATGGGCCAGCTCAGGCGGAAGGCAACAATCAGCGTACAGAAAGATTGTTTCATCCTGGCCTTCGGTCTTGGCCAATACCTATCCGCAATTCCAGACGATGTCAAGCGACTCGGACAAAGAATGATATCCGCGGTGAACTACATTTATGTTGACAACTCCTTTTCGGGGACAAATCTGCGTAATCGCAGGTGGCATGTCTTGATGCAAAGCATCATCCAACTCCGCACCCGCACCGCCAAACGCCACCCCAAGCGATCGGATTCAATCGTACAAAGGAGATGGCCCACTTTGTCGGCACGAGCTCAGAACGATGAACGAAGCCTTCCCAATGTTACATGCATGTCTTGACGTGGGACACGCCTCCGCACCTCGGCTCGGTCAGCAAACAACCTGCACAGCGTTTGGACGCTAAGGAGCCGCCCAGCTGCAATGGCGAGCCACGCAAGGCTGTATAACCAGCCTCGACTCGCTCCTGTGAACTATGGATGACGCATGCGAGATGCATGTCTGGACCACTATGTCTGGACCGCTCATGGGTTCAGGCCAAGGGTTCGTCGGCCTGCAATATCGTTACCATCAGGCTGCGATGAACCCGTTAGGGCGACGGGTAGGAGCATTGGTCCACTTCGACCACCAATGATACTTCGAGGGTTAGCGATCCCGCTGTGAATGCATCTGGAGTGCCCATAGCACTGGTGTCGGGGTAATTTCGACGACGCCGCCGTGTCTCTGATATCAAGTGGAGGAAATGCGAGCAAGACAGGCGTCGCGTGTGGACCTTGGCATCACCGCTGGCTCGGGCCATCACAGCTTATATAGAGCGCCAATTCCCGGGACGGGGAAGCATCTTCATCCTTCATTGACTTCGGCCGGCCGACCTCACACCCGCTCCCCAGAATAGCCATTGCCACGTCCAGCGTGTCCTTTTGCTCCGCGGTGGATAAGAACCCAACCACGCCAATCTGTCCACCGCGAGCGATGCATTCGATGGATTGGGCGATCGTTCCACTTCTTACTGGCTCGGCGATCCAGGATCTCTCAGCAAGCGACAGTGCGGACAGAGCAACTTGAGCCATTGGAGGTTGGCGCAAACGGAGCGGACAACTTGCGAGCGCAGTGCACTTACTAGCCTCCGATATCATTGCCTGAACATCGACAAGCAGGATGCAGCACTACCAGAGGAAGCATTCATGCCCATGTGTTAGGATCTGTGGGCGCTATGGACCTGCTCAAGTATCTCAACAACTTTTCCCCTGTTGATTGGGACTGTCGTGGGCGCGCGGAGACCCGGATGCGGGGATTCTCGGGGTGATGTTCTTCCCTCAGGTCTTGTGCAGAATGATCACTCGCATGGTCTGAGTAGTCGAGGTCCATTCCTATCAAGGACTCCATGAAAGAGTGTGAAGCGCATGATGTCGGTGCCCACTGCTAGGGGGAAAGTTGAATTCAATTGAGATGACGCGGTCGGGCACTCGAACTCCGCGGCTCTGGTCGATGAAGCTCAGTCGATTGAACAACACTCCGGATTTATCGACCCTCGGAGTGACAGTATACGCCGGCCAGCCTTCTGCCGTGCGACCTTCGACTCTACGCCGCTTTACATGAAGACCAAGCACTTGCCTCGGTCTGCCTTTCAATGTCGTGGTGGCGGTGAGAGTGTACACAACACAGTTCCGTGGACATGACTCCAACATCAGCATCATTGATCGCAACGACTTACTGAACGCTTCGGCCGTGCCAAATCCTGTCTATCGTCTTGCGACGCTCTCATGTCTACCTGCGAGGCATACACGTTGCCTGCTGATCTGTCCTTGCACGAGAAACCGTACCATCGTGTGTGCCACCACGTCTCCATCATGTGGTAATCCTGCTCTTGCAATGCCGTCGACAGCGACATCATCACTCAGAATTCCCTGCTCTGCCCTGGAAGACGCTGCCCTTTCCACCATGAACTGGTCAAACTCGGGGTGGCCTTGTAGGGTCAAGATTCGATGAAGCTGATACAAGCCGTGAATCTGGCAGCGAGCAGTCGAGCCGATTGAAGCACAGCCCGCAGGTACAGACTCCACCACATCGCGATGCATTTGGTGGAGCACCTGGTAGCGCACTGTCAGTGACTGCACTGCTGTGTCTTTAACACTGACCTCTTACCAGATGTTGCCTGTCTTCGAAAAGAGAGCTTCCTGCAGGTGTTAAGCTGATTTTAGTCGCAGGAATCTCATAGCTGTCACTCCTTCCCACCGTGGCTCCCAATGCACGAGCGACGACCTGGTGTCCGAAACATACGCCGATGATCGGTACATCTGAACCATATGCATCCTGAACGAACATGATCAAGTCCAAGATCCACGCATCCTCAGCATTGCCATCGACGTCTTCCATGGATCAGTTCATGCCAGCGCTCGCGCTGGCTCGGAAGTGACTCACTGGCTTCTGATATGACAATCGCATCGATGTCCGCCAACTGAGGATATGCTCGCCGACCAGCAACGTCCCACATTGAAACAACAATCTCTGGCTTGTTGCATACGTCTGCTCCATGTGTCCCTCGCTGCAGCAGCTTACCGAAGATGTCTCCGTAACTTCCGTACCGCTCTTGGATGGCTGCCAGAGGTGCATCGCATTCCAGGACTGCGACTCTCAGCTGCGATCGTCTGGTCGGCTCAGCCATACTATATGAAAGCCCTCTCAAGCTCCAATCTTTCCGTGAGCTACAGCCTGGGAGAGCTTACGTCGCGAAGCCTGTCAAGCTCTCCAACCCCGGCAGTCATTGCCGTAGCGTTTGGGCACCAACACAGCAGGGCCACGGTCTGGTCATTCTACCATGGCGGAGTTGCTACTGAGACGTGCTTCGTATGGCCGGCGAAACATCTCCATCTGCCGAAAGATCTCCTAGCAGCGTACGGAAGTATTCATATATTGCTGTCTGTCAATTGGAGGAAGATCTCACGATCACGCCAAGATGATTGTTCCTGCAGAAGCGCCCACGTTGTTTTGCATCATCCGCCCCACGCGACCACTTCCCGGTAAAATATGGGCTGGGTCAACCAGCCCGGCAGCCTCACTTACCAAGAGGGCATCTTTGACTCGAACCCTCTCCAATGGAACACATCCTGCAAAAGAATAATCAATCCAGATTCACAAGTATTGCAGCAACACCGCAGAAATGGGATCTGCACTACCACAAGTCACCAAGCAAGCACGAAGTATCGCCCTGCGTACGAGGGCTCTAACACTGATCGTTCACTTTGCAGGCGAACCTGCAAGCTCAACACCGGCGCTGAGATCCCCTCGATCGGTCTTGGAACATGGCAGTCACCAGCAGGCCAGGTCGAGAAGGCCGTCGAGGCGGCACTCAAGCATGGTTACCGGCACATCGAATAAGCAGCTGCCTATGGCAACGAGGCGGATGTTACAACTGGTTGGAAGGCGTCAAGCGTGCCCAGAGATCAGTTCTTCTTGACAACAAAGCTCAATAACCCAGATCACGGCCGTGTCGCAGAGGCTTGCGATGAATCGTTGAAGCGATTGGAAACCGACTACGCTGACCTCTTCCTTATGCATTGGCCACAACCCGTCGACCCAAGCGATGCAAGCGGCAAGACGGCTCTCGAGAACTGGGACTTCAAGAAGACCTGGGCTGAGATGCAGGAGCTTGTAGCAACCGGAAAGGTCAAGGCGATCGGTGTTTCCAACTTCTCCAGGCACCATCTCGAGGAGCTCTTCGCCGACCCGTCCTTCAAAATTACTCCAGCTGTAAACCAGGTTGAGGTGCATCCATGCTACCCGTCGTTCAAGCTCGTCGATTACAATACGTCGAAGGGCATCCATACCACTGCATATTCCTGCTTGGGCTCGACCGACTCCCCGCTCTATAAGAACGACACTCTTGCCAAAATTGCCGACAAGGAGGGTAAGACCGTGCAGCAGGTGCTCCTCCAGTGGGGTCTGAGCAGAGGATACTCGGTCATTCCGAAGTCGACCAGCCCAAGCCGTATTGAGGCCAACTTTGCTCTCGATGGCTGGAGTCTGAATGAGGGTGAGAGCAAGACTATTAGCTCGATCAAGGACCGTTTCAAGGTCTGTGATGGCACTTTTCTCCCATACGACGGCAAGGAGGCCGAGCTGTTTGTCGGGGATGAGTAGACAAGGCACAAGACGAGCTGGGAACATCTCATGAACATGAAGGAACAATAATATGATAGACTGTCGGACACCAGGCTTGATAGGTATCCTCGATGGTATGCCCGCTGACACGACTGCTGACAGGCCTGTTGATGGGTCCAAATGATCATCAAAGAATGAAGTCTCGGCGTTCATTGATCGAAGCTGGAGCAGTCGCTGGGTGGAACAAGAAGAGCGACAACGGCAACGTCCCGTGCTTTCTAGGCACATTGTTGCCGGCATCGTCCCCAACGTATAATTAGAGCAATGAAACTTCATCACAACACTGACTCTACTCTTGGACCGCATGTTCCCTGTCGCGCAAGATATGGCTGCTGATCTTTCAGCCGCTCATGCAGCCAAGCGTCATCAGAAGCTTCCCTCACAGCTGCACATGTGTTCAGCTTCCCCAGCTGCATCTTCATCTCGAAGGAAAGATGTGCAATACACACGATCTCAGCACAATCAGCAGAGTTCATCGGTCCCGTCTCCCACCCACCAGCACGGCTACAAGCGTCTCAACATCCTGCAATTCACTGTTTCACCTACGTCATCCAAGGGACTCAGCATGAAGCTAACGTCTGCAACCGCTGAAGCTGCACTACTGATAACGTCCTGATGCATCCACGTGCTCGTGTCCGGCCGGCTGTCGTGCATAAAGTCACCGATTCCTCGTGGAAAAGTCCAGATCGAAGGCTTACTGAGAATTCAACATCCTTTGCAGCCTTGGCACACCACGATGGGGTTATCCCAGGCGCGATGCGGCAGGTGCTGGTCTAGGCAGGATGTGCTTATATGCTGAGGATGTCCCCTGCTTGAGATCGAGGCGCCTTTTGTAAGTTGCCGACCAGAAATCATGTCTGCACTCACTCTCTTTTCCGCAGCGCTGTTAACGACTGCCAATGCTCTGCCTCATTGGGGTGGACATGCAGCGTGAGTAGCATTGTGACTACAACAAAAGAGGGTTCTGTTGACGTTCTAGCAGCAACCCAGAAAATAGCAGCAGCTATCAACATCCCGAGAAGTATGTTGTCTCTCTGGGACCTCGTCCATACTACTTGGTCGACAACATGACCGATAGCGCCTTGAAGACCAAGCTGGAATCATGCGAGAACTTGGACTTCTCAGTCACTGGTTTCACCATCGGCCACCGCGGAGGAGGTACCCTCCAGTTCCCAGAGGAGACTGCTCAGTCTGAGCACGCCGGTGCTCGCATGGGTGCTGGTATCCTGGAGTGCGATGTCTCTTTCACCCACGACAGAGGTCTCGTCTGCAGACACTCCCTTTGCGATCTCCACACCACTACGGATATCCTGACCCGCCCAGAGCTGGCCAAGAAGTGTGTCGTACCCTTCACACCTGCCAACAAGACTTCACCAGCCAACGCCGTCTGCTGTACCTCGGACATCACCATTGCCGAGTACGAAACTCTCTGCGGAAAGCAAGATGCCTTCAACGCATCAGCCACCACACCAAAAGACTACCTAGGCACCGCACCAAATTGGCGCACAGAACTTTACGACACCTGCGGCAAAGTCCTCACCCTCAACAGCTACATCGACCTGGTAGAATCTCTCCCAGTCCAACGCAACTTCACCCCCGAGCTCAAGACCCCACCACTCCCCTACGTCCCAATGCCCTTCAATGGCTACACTCAACAACAATACGCCCAAGACTTTGTCGACACCTTCAAGAATCGCAGCATCAGCTACGACAGAATCTGGCCACAATCTTTTCTGTACGATGACATTCTCTACTGGCTCAAGAGCGACCACGAATTCGGCAAGCAGGCCATCTTTCTGCAGGAATACGACACACCCGCTGATATCGCCAATGCTACCCGTAACTTGACCGAAGTCCGCGCCGCAGGTGTTAACATCATCGGTCCTTCTATCCCTATGCTGGTCCAGCCTGGTGGCAAGAATAACAAGACTATCGTGCCGAGCCCATATTCCAAGGCTATCACGGCTGCTGGATTCGATATCATTGCCTGGACTTATGAAAGGAGTGGGCCTCTTGCCACTGTTAAGGCGAGGGATGAGTATTATTTCAGCAGCATTGCGGATATTGTGAGCTATGATGGACAGTATTATGATCTGCTGGACGTGCTGGCGAATCAGATCAAGATCAAGGCATTGTTCACGGATTGGGCGGCGTCTGTCACTTATTTTGCGAATTGTTTTGGGTTGAAAGGGCCGCAGAATATTTACAAGTAGATTTGATATGGGCAGATGAGGGGTGGAATGATGCATTGAGAATTCAGATACTGTACATAGATATGATGTTATACAAGGCAACAATGCCTATGCCGAGTTCTTCCACCTGCGCCTGGATGATCAGCATGTCATAGCCTCTGGTGCTGCAGCGTCGTCCGATCTACTCAATATATCAATACTTGTCCCACCTCAACATATCCCTCGGTCTGTTGTTCCCATCTCCTCTCGTCCTTCCAATCCTCTACAATTCCTTCGGCGGCCTCGTCCCAATCGTAGCATAGTCCCCATTCACCGTCTTCATAACCTTCCCAAACCCATCATGTCCATACTCCTTCTCATTCCACTGATCCTTATGATACTTGACCCTCTCCAACGGCCCCTCTCCATCCTCCTCCACAGCCCTCTCCAATGACAACGTCACGAAATGATTCACCTCAAACGTCTTGCCCAGCATCAATCTCGGCGTCCAATCCCGCTTCATCTTGAATACTAGACTCCCCGGCGTCTTACCTACTGCGTCAGCGACAGGTGTGGACTCCACTACTTCGACGGCCTTTGTCACGGAGGATTTCATCACTGCGGGGATTCCGTACCATTGCCCGGCTATCTTGTAGCGTGTGTCGCAGTAGGAGAGGATGTCGTCGTAAATTGAATCTTTGGCGTACACGCGCATGTCTTGCGCTCCGGTTGCGTTGGCATCGTGGGTGCCGGAGCCGCTGTAGAGGCGGATGATGGAGTCGAGGATGTGATGGCGTTCGGAGGAGAGGGCGATGGATTTCGACGGATCGGGTTCGTAGTCTTTGTTTAAGGGTGCGTTGGTCGCTTTGGAGTGTCGTTCGGATGCATTGGGGGGCTGTTCTCGCTCTTGGAGATGGCGCTGCTCGTATGTTTGTGGTGTGTTTGGATCGAGAGGCTGTTCTGCCTGCTGGCGGAGCTCTGAGGCAGAAGGCATATTGGGAGACTTGATGATAGTATCGAAAAACATGCACTTACTGTTGCAATGGTCTACGGCCAGAATTGGCAGTTCTTTGGGGTTTCATGCAGTGGATGTCATTGTTCATCGTTGGTGTTAGGGGTGTCGTCATTGACTTGTGAAAACGCCGAAGTTCTGCCCACGAGCAGCGTCCTTCTTTCCAACAACAAGAATGACCATGCTTCCATCAACGAATACGCCAAGAGGACACCAATCGGGACTTCTATGATGGGACAGCCCTTGCGCTGAGATGACTTGAACGTTGGTCCCTGAGGCATTCACTTCGCTGAAAGCTCGGACTTCGCACGGATGTCACAATCTTGAATATTGTCTTTTGACTTCATGTGATCCCTTTTCACGCATGTCGTTCATGTGCTCATGGAGGAGACGTGGATGCCGCACGACGTTACTGCGGACTGGATAGTATTGTCATGGAGCCACACGGGCGATGACAGGATGAGGCTGCGTCCACGCGATACCTTCAGCTCGCAGACATGACGGAGTCTGGACAACGCGATAACACAAACCATTCGGAAAAGCTGGCATCTAGTACGAATGCTGGGGAACAACAGGACCACAGCCTCCACAACCATCAAAATCTTTCGGACTGCAGTGCGGGAGCGACCAGCGCGGTCAAATAATCGCGAGGGAATCGCAATGGAACTCGCGGTCAGGAAAGCTGGCTTCGAATGAACCACTATGCAATCCATGCCGCCAGTGGCCATGGTCCACATCCAAGTAATTCCACCCGACAACAGTCTCAGTGGCGGACTCCCGAGCCAGTATGCTTTCTCGGCGTCAAGCTTCATCGTAGCGCCCAGCCAACGACAGCATCCCCATCATCCACAGCCACGCCAAGCCATTTGACCTTCGCTCCAGCCCCCTCGGTGAACGCCTTAGCAAATTCGGTGATGCTGAGCGTTCATACAACAGAAGAAGCAGTCAGCAAATGTTTGCAAGGGAAAGGATGGCGATCACGACTTACTTAAAACCTCGTCCAGAAAGAAGCGGGTTGGTCTGCTCCTGGCTTCCCTCGTCCCCTCGAGGGGAGTCATTGGTACTGACACCGCACGCTACTTGGGCGCGACAGACCATCGCGCGCCTCCCGCTCAAGGTTGCCATAAGTACCCAACCAACGAGAGGTGTGCATCGTCAGGCAAGTCCATCCAGCGATGAGCACACCATCCAGCTTATGGCTTTGCCACCACAAGTCCAGCTCGTCCAGACTTCAGACTTCAGACTCCAGGCTCCAGGCTCCAGGCTCTAGCTTATGGCTTTGCCACCATAAGGTCCAGGCTCCAGGATCCAGGGAAAAATTGAAATGTTGAGAGGGTCTTGAAGCCGGCACCGACGCTGATGAGCATCAAGGTGCGTTACCTGGTGATCAGCCAGGCGCCGCTCGGCTAATATGCAACTGTCGTGTGCCTCCACTGATTTTGTCCGTCGCCGCGGCTCTGCCTTGATCTTCTGATTTTTTTGGTGTCCAATGCCATCCTCAAGAGCACCCACTCTCTAGGCAGGAACGTTCATGTTTGTCGTACCCCATTCTTAAAACGAACCCCCCAACCCAGACCAGGCCAACTCCAGATAGGACTTACGACCCATGCCCCGAGCATGACCCTGCCTACGTCGCAATCCAGGAAGCAAGTATCGACCGCTGGAGTTCACTTACATCGACGGGCCGCCATCGCGACCGGGTCGATCGGGGTGGACGGAAGAACCTGAGCGCGCCGCCGGTAGATTCGATCCTTCGTCAGGCTTGTGTCGATGTTGTCTTCGTCCAGGTCGTCCAACTCCAGGTCGCCCAGAAGGTCGGTGTCGGCGTATAGATACGAGATCCACGCGTCGGACCAGGCTTTCTGTTCGTCGCTGATGTCGTCCGGGTCCTCTTCGAGATGAGGAAGGCAAAGATCTTCGAGGTCGAGTCTGTATTCTTGGAGAGAATGCTCCTTGACGAGCTCGAAGGTCGATCGGTTGTCCAGATCTAGGCACGAAAGGTCGTTAGAGTCGTAGGCGAAGTGATGCTACCAGAGGGCTTCGTCGGTTTCTGCCGATTCGGTGCTGGATTCGGAAACACCCACTGACTCGATCGCCAGCATTGGCTGCAGTGTGGCGTTGGTTGCGGGAACCACTTGTTGTCGTACGGCCGCCTCCGATATGGCGGGCTTGCTGATGTCGTCCAGAAGCTCGCCGATTGCTTGGTCAATGGCAGCTTGTGCGTCCTTCACGGTCTCCAACTCCAACACCACCTGCTCCACCTCTGCCTCCTCAACTCATCCCTCCACACTCTCCTTCTCCACTTCGTTCTCCTGCGCTGATATTTCCGTGCTGGTGAGCCAGGACCAGGCCTTGGGGAACCACGGTCCAATCGAACAGTGTGGGGGCACTGTGACTGTGGCGGCGGCGTCGAGATTGTATCTGAACGGCATTTTGTTGGTGATCTGATCGTTGTTTGCTTGCTGGTATTCTAAAAAATCCACACGTGATGAAAGTCAACACGTGATGCCTCCAGAAATGGATGACCGAAAAGGGTAATCAAGGGTGAGGTCATGAGTAGCGAGATTGAAGTTGCTGGGAATGGAGAGTGCAGGCGGGAGCATGGTTGGATGTCGGGAAAGGGGATGAGGATGTTTGGGGGTCAAGCACGGTGTGCTGAAAAATCCTTCACCTCGATGTTGGTGAAGGAAGGAAGAAGGGAAGAGAAAGCTGAGGGAAGGTTTATTTTTCGTTGTGAGCATTGAACACATCATTGTATGGTTGAAGCACGGCTCATCCATATTGCACGAAGCTGTACGGGATTGCGCTCGCGGAGCTGCACTATACCTATCAGGCTGACGTTGGGAACTGCAGAAATCGTGGCGAGGATGGCCGGCTTATGGCACAGACGGCCCTGATGCTGTTGCTGGGGGGATCGTGGGGCAGGCGTATTATGAGGCGGCGGCCGCCGTGCAGCTGTAATCAGAGAAGGCGTGATCAGCGCAGGTCGCATCGTCATGCCACCAGGGTGTAATATCGTTAGGAGCAATGCCTTGTGTTCTGCAAGACATCGTGCTTGTTGTCGTGGTCCTCCCGGGAACTTTGTCGCAAGGTAGAGGTACATCGGAGGCTGGGTCGCTCGTCTTGTAAGCAGCACGCGACCCACGACATCATCGAACGATAGTGGAAATCACTGCGGACCATGCCATCGACAGCATTGCCACGTAACGCAGCTCTTTCAATTCTTCGATCGCCCATCGCCTTTTGGTGCGCGGCTTGCCTCGATGCTACCGACGAACAGCCTGGGCTTTGCCCGATACCATGGCAATAACAAACGATAGATCATACGAACGGATAACCACACTTTTTACGATACAACCGCTATTCAATTGCGAGCAGATCGACTGTACCGGAACACCAGAAACATCATACCGAGCGCAATCGTTTTGGCCGTCACGACCGAACGATGGGAGTCTACGGGCATAGGGCGATTTGTACGATACGTCTTCAGTCGGTGGCCGCAGGAACGAGGCAGTATCATCAAGGCGCATGCCAGAGATGTTATATGATGTGATCAGGACAAGCTTCAGGATAAGCCATATCAAGACCTAAAGCGGACAGCAGATTGGTTGACTGAGCCTCAAACAATTCCGAGCGAGCTTCTCTATTCTGACCTTAGACCTATGGAATCGTTGGCCTGGCACCGATCTTATGACCAAGAATGAATTGCAGCGTACTCGATGGTTATGATTGACATGAGTACAGTGAAGAGCTACTGCAGATTATCCGGCATGATATCACCGAGAAGCACTGATGTGAACAGATGACGACAAGACCGACCGCACTGGACGTAGACTCTTCGAAAGTATCTACGACAATGCGTTGTGCTTCCCGGCACTGAAACGCGACATAATCTCTTCAGGCCGGTGACCTGTGTGGAGACATCTCTATCCTTTGCATCTTGACTAAGGCCATCAATCCTGCACCACGGCTATCTCTCAGCCTTGTTTGAGCGACCGATCGAGCGACAAGACCGGGAAAACCTTCCTCGAACGTTGTCGGTCTCAACAGGCGAAGGAATGGTAAGTGTGCCTGGCTCATGAAGAATCTCAACGAAGAAGGCAGGAGTTGCTGGGATCGATCATAAGTCTCTGTGGCGCAGTAAGGAACCCTGGCCCTATACGGCGTGCACAGTGTGGTGCTCTGGCAAAATATTGATTCAAAGCTCCCAGATCATACGTTGCCGAGCTTGCCGGCCCTCAAAAAAGATACCAGTGAATCGTGAACAAAAGACGCAGTGACGATGAAAGATTAGAAAGATGCCCCATCTTCTGCCGTGGATCCTGCCAAATGAGTGGTCAACGGACGACGCGAGCGACATCTTGCTGAAGGATGTCTCTATCTTTCAGACAAAGCGTAAGCCTCTGCTGTAGATATTACAGTCGATACTGATTGAATGTTATAGTCCCCACTCGCAAGCTCATCGCCGAAATGAGCAAGAGCAGCTTCATCGGCGTGTCGACAGGCTTTCGGTACGAGTGGAGCTTGTCTTTGACCTTCGGCTTTGGTGTCGATTTGCCAAACAGGAAGGCCACGTTCTACGACGACGGCGGGACCAAGATCTCCACTTACACATGGCCACAAGTGGGTCATGCGGTTGCTGCTCTCCTCAGTCTGCCTGTTAGCGCAGAGGGTGCCAGTAAGGAAGCTTGTCTTGAGCACTACAGGAACAAGATGATCTGTGTCAAGTCTTTCACCTCAGCCAGAAGGAGATGTTCCAATCCGCCCTCCGAGTAACCGGTACCAGTGAATCAGGCTGGACTATCGCCCACGAGCCTGCCGAGGAGCGTTACAAGCAAGGCATCGAGCAGATGCAGAAGGGCGAGAGAGTTGGGTTCGCCAAGATGATGTACACTCGCGTATCCTTCAAGGACGGGGTGGGAATTACCGAGAAGAGCAGAATTACAGCGAACCACGTGCTCGGTCTGCCGGAAGAAGATCTTGATGAGGCCAATGGGCGTGCTGAGCTACGGTCAAGGGGCAAGCAATGGACTGGTTGAGATATGCTACAATGCTGACGACGAGAACAAGGAGTGTGGAAACAACGCGGCCTTCGACATCATTTCTAAGACGTAGCCAGCGACACAATACGAGGTCTACAATGTACGGCCAAAGCTCGATTCAACCCAGCTTGCATTTCACGAAAGCTAATGCATTCTGGCCGTATTCGCTGCCCTAGTCATTGCGCGTGGCAGCATAGTTACCGCTGCAGCAGCAAGGGTCTGGCAATGTCATCGAGAGATTGCTGGTTGGGACTATACCTAGCTACTGAATAGAAGCATCATAGTAGGAAGAGATGAGAGACTGATACTTCGGGCAGGAGAAACCGCTCGGGCGATCGTCGAACTATTTATCAGGTCAGTGAATTCATTTCAGCGAGATACTTTACATTTACACCTGCCGCAGTGCACGACCTATGGAGAGACGTCTTCCTGGGATCCTCAGCCCAAGTCACAGGCTCCACAGCCCTCATGTATGGCTGTGTTTCACGTGCAATATACTTGGTACACGCCACCAATTAGCCTGTTGTAAGACTTGCTAAGCGACCTCACCATGGTGCATCCACGATTGGATCGTGCCACGCTTGGAAACTTCGCTAAGCGATATCATCGGTCCAGAGCATCCTGATTTACTATAATGCGTGTGATGTAAACGCAGCACTGGACTCTGGCCTGATATGCATCCGCAACGCCGAGAGTGATCGACACCAAAAGCAAGCAGCGGCTTTCAGCCCAGGTCTCCTCGCCACTCCATCTACCAAGTCTTCGGCGTCACTACGAGACATACTCGCTGCATACAGTCTCAGATATGGCCGTTGGTATATAGGAGTAAGAAGCTTAGCTGAACAACCGCTGCACGATGGCAATCTAGACATTCAGCCGTGGGGAACGGTGTTACCACGAGCATGGCGGCGGGACCCAGCTTACTCAACAGTGGTAGCACACACTCAACTATGGCACCCGGTCGAGAGTCTGAGGGAGACTTGCACGAGCATATAAGCGCTGGAAATCCGTCGGCCGGACAGGTATCCATCGACACAAGCCAACAAGACTACCGCATTCCAATCCATCCAACATGCTATCTATCCCGTCCCTCTGCTTCATTGCAACGAGCATCTTGGGCGCACTGGCTGCCCCGGTCGCTGAGTCTTTCGAGCTCGTTGACGACGCCAACACCACCAGCCTTGAGGCTCGCGCCACGGCACAAGGCACGGGTACCAATAATGGCTACTACTACAGCTTCTGGAGCGACGACAGCCAGGGCAGCGTAACCTACAACAACGGCGACGCAGGCTCTTACACCGCTCAGTGGAGCAATGTTGGCGACTTTGTTGCTGGCAAGGGCTGGAACCCGGGGAGTGCGAGGTATGCTGGCCTCGACTGCTGAAATCATGACGAACGATGCACTGACACAAACAGAACCATCAACTACTCCGGCTCTTTCTCGCCCTCTGGCAATGCTTACCTCAGCGTCTACGGTTGGACCACCAGTCCGCTGGTTGAATACTAGTACGCTCTGCTTTCCCCTCCCACTTCGAATCCGGTCCTCTCTAACATGATTTCTCAGCATCCTCGAATCCTACGGCACCTACAACCCAGGATCAGGCCTGACGCGGAAAGGCCAAGTGACCTCTGACGGCGGCACCTACGATATCTACCAGACCACCCGCACCAATGCTCCCTCCATCTCGGGCACTGCGACTTTCCAGCAGTACTGGAGCATCCGCACTAGTAAGCGCGTGGGTGGAACTGTTACGACTGCGAACCACTTTGCTGCGTGGAAGAAGTATAGCATGAATCTTGGGACATACAACTATCAGATTGTCGCCACAGAGGGCTACAAGAGCAGTGGGAGTAGCAGCATTACGGTGACGTAAATTAGGGATGAAGGATTGATGGCCGTTGGTTGAGGTAGTTTGCGTTCTTGTTGTGACACAATCTTTACCATTGAATATGAACAAATCTTGTGCTAGCTGCCGGCCAGCCTGCGATCTCCTCCCTCCTCTACTCCTCGACGAACAATCCCCAATCTCTCACCTCAAAGTTTGCCAAAAGTTTCTCCTTCACCGCCTGCGCCGCTTCAAGAAGAGGTCCATACCTCCCCTCCTCCAGCTTCACCCCCTCCTTCTCATAACTCCCGGGTAAATGCGGCACATTTACCGTCACCACAATATCAGTCTTCTGCGCTTCCAGTCGAATCAGCACCATCAAAATCCCCACAAAATCCGGCTCCTTCGCTGTGCCACGCTGCTTCTTTCCGGGCGGGCTTGTTGCCAGTAATGTCAACGCCGGTGTGCCTGGCATCTTCGCCAACGTCGCAGTCCCAGAGCTATGTAATCGGGTGTGTCCAGCATCTTCGTCGACAATATCCGACAGATGGAGTTTCAAAGCCTCAATATCGCATATTTTGTCGACTCGTTCGAGAATGTCGAAGGTTATGGATGTGAAACCTCCAGAGTCGAGGTAGACTTCTTGGTTGTCGGGGACTTGGCGGATTGTACTGTCGAAGGGATCAGCATTGCACTCGGAAGTTGAAGATGACCAAGCTGATGATCCACGGTTTATGACTTACCTCGCATCTTGAAATGTGCTTGGAATTTCTGCAACAATCGCGCCACCGAAGAGGTCGACATGTATGAATTGTGGTTGAACCATGTTGTACGGACGGTGCGGGAAGAAGCAATGTACTGTGCTCAGAAGTGTCGTGGATTGAGAGCACAAAGTTTAGCTCCAACTTGCTTGATACGAAGCTTTGTAGATGAAGATTCATGCAGGCAACGCCAGGCTCCCAATCAGGCAGTTGTGACCGCTGCTGCCTAGCATGTGCTTTTGCTTAGCTCGACATCACTTCACAGACTAGGGACAAGTGGACAAGGAAGCAGTGATTCGTGGTTGTAATGTTACATCTTCATGAGGCACGTCTATGCTACTAAAGTGACGTCCAAAGGACGCAAGCTCTGTCTCCACTTTTTCCGTTTGCCTAAGGCTCCGACTCTTCGACATCTCGTCTAAGGCCACGGTCGACCATCATCTGGCGTGTTTGGTCTCGTGGCATCAGGTAGAAAGTCACGAGCCTCCCGATCTCCCGTCGGCCGGCGAAAATCGTCCTCGTGCACGTTCGAATAATCCAGCGTAGGCTCCGGTGGAGTTCGTGGCGACCTCGATGGGCGCTGACCACGAGCGAAAAGCGGCGCTTCCGTTACATCTCGATGGTATGTCTGACCTCTGGCCTGGTACTACGATGCCCAGACGTCCTGTCCTACACCCTCAATCCAATTCCCCAGCCGCTCGACCCCGCCATCCCACTCGCGCAGTCTCGAACGCATGGCCTCGATACCGCCCTTGTCCAGTACCTTTGGCTGTACCCATGTTATCTTTGCCACCTCCGCCACCTGATCTATGCTTCCTCGAAGTAGTCCCAAGCTCAGTGCCTTCATGATTAAGTGCTCAATCTCATCGAGATTGACCTTAGTCTCTTGACTGATCGTGTTGAAGGTCATGCTACGATCTTGCGGCGCTCGGGAGAAGACAAGCTGTGTCAGTGCAGAGAGGGAGATCTTCTGATACAAGAATTGCTGATGCGCCTTTAGCAGAGAGTTGGCCTCCAGATGCTGCTGGAGGATGTTGTATGCTTGGAGGTCGCCACGGTTGAATGCGAAGAGAAGATCGCGCAACCACGAATGTTCGGTCTTGTTGAGGCTGTCGAGGATTGGGTGGAGAAGAAGCTCTCCGAAGTTGTAGATGTTCTCGCTGACGAGGGCTGCGATGGACAGATCGTATGCGATGCGGTGTCGCTCTGATTCAGGCTGGTCTTTGAGCTCGACGCAGGCGAGGTAGAGCAGGGCGATGCGGTAGTACTTTGCGAAGTCGTGTTGCGATTGGTAGTAGAGGGCGCTGGTGCGGTAGAAATTGGCGTGGACTTCGGTCTCCACGGAATCGAAGGTATCGAGGATGGATTCGCACTTGTCGAGATCCTTTCGCGCTTCAGCGTTCTGTTTGAGGTTGAGTCTAGTGTTTGCAACGGATGTGAGAGCGTAGACGTATGCGTCTTGTGATGATGCCTTGTCAACGCGAGTGGCCAGCGCCGAGAGGAAGGCGAGGCGCTCGTTGTCGTCTACCACGTATCAATATGTGTGTCCATGTATACCCATTAAACATCCATACCCTTGCACGTTTTCGATGTCTGCAGTCCTACTCGCACCAGCTTCAACTGGTTGATCTTGTCTGCGAAGCTCTTGACGAACTTCTCGAATAGAGGTAACCGCTGCTTTGCGCTCTGCTCTTCGAAATAGAACTGGTCGAGGTTGTCGGTGAGTTCGTGCCATAGCTTTCGCTCCCAGTGGTCCTCGAAGCTGATAAAGTAGTGTTGGAGGTCGTCCGGTGCTGAATCCCGCTGTTCTTGGAGGAAGTCGAGCATCTGCTCGTTGGTGGGGTGTGCCATCGTGGCGGTGGTGATCGGGACGCAGTGAGTCGCTGGGTCGATGTTGGTATCTATTGGATGTGAGATAGCGAAGGAGGGAAAGGTGGCGATGTTGTTTGTGTTTCGTGGTTGCTTAACAGTTCGGAGTTGATCACCGACGAGGCAGGAACGACGTGATGCGGCTCACCAAGCTTTCGGAAGCAGCCGACGAGTGCGTTCCTCGCCGTCCGACCTTACCACGACCACCTCCAACCCTTCGAAGATACACGTCGATGGAGTAGGCATTGCCTCACAACACGCCCAAACGACTAACACTCTCCGCTCTGTGGCCATGGCCGGCCTTTCAACGAGCGCAATGGCTCTCCAGCGCCAGCTCTGCCGCCCCTCGACCTCCCTCGCGACCACCCTCACCAAATCGACCCTCCTACCCTCGCAATGCCGCCGCAACCTCTCAGATATCGCCATCACGCGCACCGGGAAGCCGATCATCCGGGTAGCTGGCGGTCGCAGCAGTCTAGGCGGCCACTGTGTGACTGTTTTCGGAGCAACGGGACAGCTGGGACGCTACATTGTGAACCGGATGGCAAAGGCAGGATGCACAGTCGTCATACCTTACAGAGAAGAAATGGCCAAGAGACACTTGAAGGTCACCGGTGATCTCGGTCGTGTGGTCTTCATCGAGTACGACCTGCGCAATACAGCCTCTATCGAGGAGTCTGTGAGACACTCTGACATCGTCTACAATCTGGTTGGTCGCGACTACCCAACCAAAAACTTCGATCTTGAAGACGTGCACGTCGAGGGAACAAGGAGGATAGCCAATGCCGTCGCCAAGTACGACTGCGACCGCTTCATTCACGTTTCTTCACACTCCGTCCACCCAGATTCGCCTTCAGAGTTCTTCAGGACAAAGTGGCAGGGTGAGCAGGTTGCGCGCGAGATCTTTCCAGAAACCACGATCGTGCGACCTGCGCCGCTCTTCGGCTTCGAGGACCGCCTTCTCCATAGACTCGCAAAGGCCACCAACATCTTGACCGCGAACGGCATGCAGGAACGTCTCTGGCCAGTGCACTCTATTGATGTCGGCAAGGCGCTCGAGGCGATTGGTCTGGATGATACCACTGCCGGGCAGACCTTTGAGCTTTTCGGACCAAAGCAATACACCATGGCCGAGATTTCGGAGTTGGTTGACAGGGAAATCTTCCACAAGAGACGGCACATCAATGTACCAAAGCCTGTCTTGAAGTTCGCGATGGGTATCCTGAACAGAGCGCTGTGGTGGTCAGTGGGTAGCGCCGATGAAGTGGAGAGGGAGTTCATGGATCAGTTCACCGACAAGAACGCCAAGACTTTCAAGGATCTTGACATTGAGCCGGGTGACATCGCCAACTTCACATACAAGTACTTGGTAAGTCGGAAAACATTGCGAACCTGTGACATTGATACTGATGAGTTTTACAGCAAGGGTACCGCAGCTCATCTTACTACGACCTGCCACCCATGACGGAGAAGGAGAAGCGGGAAGAGAAGAAGTATCTGCATGTTCTTGACGACCAATAGAAGCAGATCTGGACTTTTCGTGAAGACGAGAGCGAGCGCGTCGTGCGCCTGTACATATGATCCCGGCCCGCGAAATAAGGCTCCTTTATTCAGGCATCTTTCTCCCTCACTGATTTCACGAGGAAATCCTCTGAATCAATCCACCCGAGCGATCTCCATCTGCTTCATCTCCCTCTTCAATATCTACTACTCCCTCTCAGGTGCCTCCTGCTCCCACAACGCCTCGCCCCTCTTCGCCGTTTCTCTTTCATATCCCGTGCGCCTCTCCGCAGCAACCACTGCAGATCTGAGCCGATCGGCGACGACATGTTCACCGTCTACCCATACGATTTTGCCTCTTACCCGAATGAAACACTGCGCGCTGCGGCTGGAAAGTCAATGGAGTTTGCGGGTGCAGGGTGGCCTGCGTTGACGCAGATGGACATGATTTGATCGTGAATGGCGCTTTCGGGGAGGGTTATTGTGGGCGTGAAGGGGCTGATGCCGTACTAGAGGGAGTGAAGCTTCTCGGAGCATTTAGTGTTGATGTTCTGGGGATCGTAGTTGGATGTATTGCGATGAGCGTTCTGTGTAAGGTGTTCGGCGAACGAAATTTTGTATTGTCTGCATGGCGAGGGTGATAGGGGTGCTTGGTTTGAGGATGTGCTCGCTTAGCGCTGGCCCCCCCTCCAAATTTACGTTGACAGCAGCACAGAGGTCTGCGAGAGTATACTCAGGCTGCGTAGCGGCAAGAATGGTCGATATAAAGGCGGAATGATCTGCGTGCAGACAGTAAGTGATGATATGCTCTAGGAAGCTCACAAAGTTGTAGACTTTTGATGAAGTCTAGGGTACCACGGTACTGGCGGAACTCGGTTGTCTCTGATGCGTCTTAGTCTTGAGACATCAGCATTGCCAGAGACTGAATTGTCCAAATTTACCTAAGTCGAATTACGACGCACCTCGAGCACGTGTAGGAATTGCAGCGACGATGAACAGCACAAGGACTCATAGTCCAGGACGTCCTCGACGTTTTGCAGCCATGTGAGAAGGTTCCGATCATGGGGAACGTCCTGCGAGGCGTCGTCGAAACGATGGATCAGGTGACCATGGACGTGCAGGGAGGACAGAAATGTACGATCTGGACGCTGGAGTTGAGCTTTAGGGACGTCGCGGCTCCATGTAAGTGCTGTCCCACGGCTGGCTGCGTGGATAGAGTCGATGCTACGCTCGTGGGCAAGGAAAATCTGCTAGATTCGCTTAGCAACGTCAATGGAGAAGCCTCTCTTACCATGTGCAAAGTGTACGTGGTGGCTGCAGCTATCATTGGTGATACAATGCCAGTCGAATTGCTGCTCCATGCAGTGCAAGATATTCAGAACCTGCCGAACACGAGCAGAACAGCTTGGAACGCTGATGTGTAGAATAGGGAACGAGATTTCTACAGAGCATCCAACGTGGCTGTCTGGTAGAAGGTTAAGCTCAGCAGGCGTGAGTTTTGTCTCTTCTCTCTTGATCGACCAGGTAGTATAAGGCTCTGTGTTCTTGCTGTTGAACGGAGCTTGCACCCCATGCATGCTTAGAGAGTAGTGTATAACGTGATGACCATGACCGAACTCATCATCGCCAGTGTCGTTCTCCGGGACGAGCCCACGCCATGCTGTGTTGGTGAAAATCCCTGGTGCGTAAACGCAGACGAACTCGAGTTCGATGCCGGATGTCAAAGTAGAATCCATGGTTCTGAGATTTAACGATTGCTGAATGGTGAGTGGAACTTGGGGCAGAGCCTGGTTGCGACAGAATAGATCAGCTGCTTGAAGGGGAACGAAGGAGCATGAACAAGTGGTAACGCGGGAGATCCGTCGAGCTCACGATAGAGTTGTAGCCCAAGTCAAGTCGCGAGTCGGGTTGCACAAAGGGTTGACGTGGACAGAGCAACCCATCCAGCAACAGAATGGGGACACTTGGTTGTGGCAGAGGTCCACTGTAGCTTGACAAAAGCATGCTGCGATAAGCTGAGTGGATGAATAGATGTCCAGTGCAGTTCTCGGACGACTGCATCATGTTTGGTCGGTGGTTGACTGATCGACTGACCTTGGATCTTGTCACCATTAAGGATAGCCTAGTGGTGTTATGCATACCGTGGTCCGGCTACCTTACAGACGCCCGGCTGCCTCAACGCGCTGTCATTCCGCTGTCTGCGAGCTGATGATGGGCTTGGACAATGGTATGATGACAGCGCGGGGAACGTAGACACCGTCCACTACAGCGTAGTCTTCTTCGGCCATGTTGCACCCTCGGGATGGCCAGGAATCGCGATGGAGGAGAACATTACCGTGAAAGTGATTCCACACCGGAGCATGCCGGCCTCAAGGGATCGTTGTCGTTGGAAAGACCTTCCTCGGATCTGGAGTCGCTGTCGCTCGTGTTTGTAGGAACCATCTGCAGTTCGTCTTCGAGACCGTGGCTTAGCAGCGTCGTGAGGTGAAGTGCATTGCTTCGTGGAAGGGTTGCAGCTTGTTGGCATGGCGCTTCGATGGGTGTAACGCTGGTGTCTCTTCGTGAAGTTCAGATGGTGATATGCCTTGGCGTGTTGCTGTTGTTGATCTTCGAACGACGTGAAGTCGCGTTTGGGGGAGGATGTTTGTGGGGAGCAGAAGCGCTTGCGCGGCACAGCATGCAATTGCAGGTACATCGTGCATGACATGCACGAGATTGGCCGCGCTAAGGAGTGACGGGAGCCAACCGTTGATCCTTCCCTCGCTTATCATCTATCGCATCCGTCGAAGTCGCATTCAGGGGTCGACACCTCGCGCCAGAGGATTTGTGCAACATCTTCACCTCATCGCGACCTTTACACGCTCTTTTGCGAAGCTTCCTACCACCCGTCAGTCTCTACGACCATAGTCACTCCTTACAGTACACATATCGCAGTGACCGCCGGCCGGCATTGCAACGAAGTCGAAGATCGAACTCTACATAAGCACTTGTTTCATACCACCCGGAACGCGCCACCAACACGCCAAGGAACAGCCATGTCTCGATTCTTGATCCTTCCACTCGCGCTTTTGGCCGTCGGAGTCGTTGCGCAGACATCTACAGACTGCAATCCGCTCAACAGCACATGTGCAGATGATCCAGCTCTCGGCACGACGTTCTACGATGTCTACAACAAATCTGTCAGCCAATTCGACATCAACTACTGGAACGTGACCGCAGGCGCCCAGCTCATTAGTTTCGACGACCAGAATGGCGCGGCTCTGGCGATCGATGAAGCAGGCGACTCCGTCACCGTCAAGTCGAACTTTTACATCTTCTGGGGAACCGTCGAGATCATAATGAAGGCCGCTTCTGGTACTGGTATCATCTCTACCGTGATTCTGCTCTCCGACGATCTGGACGAGGTCGACTGGGAAATAATGGGCGGCAACACGTCAACCGTCGAAAACAACTACTACGGCTGGGGCAACACCACTCAGATCAACTCGGAATACCCAGCGCTCGATGGCGCGCAAGACGACTACCACAACTACACCATCGTGTGGTCGCAAGAGAAGATTCAGTGGATGCTCAACGGCAATGTCGTTAGAGAACAATCATACCGCGACCCCGGTCTCTACCCGCAGACACCATGTCGCATCCAGTTCGGTCTGTGGTGTGGTGGCTGCTCCAAGAGCGAGGGCACCGTTCAGTGGGCTGGCGGTAAAGCCGACTTTGAGGATGCTCCATTTGTCATGAATGTCAAGAGCATTAAGATTACCGATGGCACAACCAACTCCAGCTCGTACAGCTACGGCGACCATAGCGGGCTCTGGAGCAGCATTCAGATCAAGGAGGGAGAGTCGGAAGCCTACAAACGCATCAACAAGCTGACAACTGTGCAAAGTGCAGAGAAGGATTGGCAGGGTCTCTCGACTGGCGCCAAAATCGGTATCGCAGTTGGCGTCATTGGTGGTGTTCTGATCGCCGTATGTGCATGGATGTTCTTCTGTATTTCCCAGCGAAAGAAGGGCAGAGCCGAGGCTGCTGAGCATGAAAAGCTTTGGGAGCAGCAGAACGCTGAGCTTATGGAGTACAAGTCAATGATGGCGCAGGGTAATTTCGCTGTATCCCGGCAATCGATAATGATGGAGGCGAAGCAGGACAGGCCGAAGTCGTTCTTGCATGGTGGCAGATTCTGATTGTGAGCCGACTAAGTGAAGGCGACAGTGTATGTCCCAGAGCTGCGCGATTTCAGGTGCCGGGCAAGGCAGGCGTGCTTTCTGCTAACGTGCTTCATGATATTCCCTCAATCAATATGAAGGCTTTTCTTCGTCAAATGTTGGACGGCAGTAGTCGTGCGATTGTGTGGTCCTGGGAGACGAATGGCTATATTCGAGAACATGAAGACGTGAAGACATGACGAGGTCCTGCGCCTTTCTTTCGTCCCTGCTGCTTCCTGCTGCTTTCTGCTCTGTTCCTGGAAGGCTGGGCCGAGGCGATCCGAAGGCCGAGTCATTGCTGCCGCTCCTTATTAGCACCCACAACTTGATTATGGCAATCCTCTTTTTTCGCATCGCCATCAACAGAACATTTGTACCGATCAGAGCACAGGTCAGGACTTGACCACACAGCCTACCGCATAATCTCTCCTTACCCTGCTGGCGCCTTGCCCCGCTGCGATGACCACCCGACGTGGACTCAACGCGGCAAGCTCAGAGGCGATTCTCTCGTAATCAGTCCCCCGCCTGCGCAGCCTGACGATCTCCGATGACGAGCTTCATTTCTCCATTCTATCGGAGCCGTTAGTCAATGCTGGCGTACCATGGCTTCCCTATTACAAGACTGCTGACAAGACCTGCAGACTGCTACGGAACCTCCGATACCATCAATGCCGCGCCAGCCTTGCTGTGAAGTTCGTGCTGACGACACATACTATGTCTCCTCCCACTCGCTGTACCTCCATCTCCAGTCAGAGTGTACTCGGAACTCGGATTCGTCTCTACAGCGACATTACAGCAGTCGCCGACGAGCTGGGTGGCGACCGCAAGCAGAACGTTCCGTGAGAATGCCGAACGCCAACTGCGAACTCGGCATATGCGCTTAGGAAGACCTGCCTTTCGCTCATCCATTATGCGAGGTAGTGCTGCTTTTGTGCTTGTACAGCGTCTGCAAAGAGACTTTATGTTGAAGCTTCGGCCGGTGTCCTCACAGTGCCCGCCAAGATATTTATGGATCCAGTGTTGAACTTCGGTACAAGCATACTTTCACAGAAAACGTTGACCAATAGGTGACGTAACAAATATCTGCTGACCATGAATGATACGCGACGTCGGCGAGGTGAGAGTCGCCCAGGCGAACAAATGTCATTATTGACTCTGAGTTTCGTGGACTGTCCGTCTTCCACCGCACTACAACAGCGATGTCCGACCACAGCCATAGTCCTTCAAGGGACGTAGAAGCCAACATGCACGACAAAGACGCAGAATTTCCAGAGCGAGATGGAAGCAAATATGGACCAGTCGGTGATCCTTTTGGAGATGAGATGAATGCTGAAGTCAAGTATCGGACGCTTACCTGGTGGCAATGCTCGCTTCTAATGATCGCGGAGACGATCTCACTGGGCATTCTGTCTCTACCATCTGTGATGGCTACAGTCGGACTGGTACCTGGAGTCATTCTACTGGTCATTCTGGGCATAATCGCAAGCTATACGGGGTTCGTGTTTGGACAATTCAAGCAGATGTTTCCTCATGTGGCAAACATGGCCGATGCTGGAGAAGTGTTGATGGGAGTGTTTGGAAGAGAGCTGATTGGCACTGCACAGGTACTTGTCATCGTCTTTGGCATGGAAAGGTACGGACTAATCATAACTTTGGCGTAGATCATTCTCCTGGTCTTCGTACTCGGCAGCCATCTTTTGACCTTTACGATTGCCTGCAATACCATCACTGGACATGCGACTTGCACGATTGTCTGGGGCGTTGTCGGATTGGTGGTCTTCTTCGTTCTGTCACTCCCAAGAACGCTCAAGAATGTATCCTATATGTCAATTGTATCGTTCATCTCGATCCTGGGAGCAGTGATCATAACTGTGATTGCAGTTGGTATTCAGAAGCCAGATGGAGCCGTTGTGGAGGCTACGATATCGCCTAGCTTTGCGACAGGATTCAGCTCTGCCATGAATATTTGCTTCGCCTATGCTGGCCACATGGCATTCTTTAGCTTTATCGCAGAGATGCAGAAGCCGGAGGAATTTCCGAAGGCGCTGACGGGACTACAGTCTGCAGCAATCAGTCTGTACCTGATCGCGGCTGTCGTCATCTATGTGTACGTCGGTACACATGTCGCGTCGCCAGCTTTGGGATCTGCAGGACCTGTGGTCAAGAAGGTGGCATACGGCATTGCGCTGCCGACTGTAAGTTCAAATGGTCAAGATGACCAAGCGTCATGCTGATGTCTCGACAGATTGTGATCGCTGGAGTCATCTACGCAAATGTTGCAGCAAAGCAGATCTACCTTCGCATATTTAGAGGTTCAAGACATATTCACGAGCAGACCTGGGCGGGAGTGGGGTCTTGGATCGCCATCATCGCCATACTCTGGATCATCGCTTGGGTCATTGCTGAGAGCATACCTGTATTCAATGACCTCAACTCGCTGATTGTGGCACTTTTCGTCTCCTGGTTCACCTATGGTATTGCAGGTATGTGATTTGTGCCACGTGTCACAGATTCAGCGACTGACCGCAACAGGTGTCTTCTGGCTATCTATGAACTACGGCAAATGGTTCTCGAACTGGAAGAAGACGTGCTTGTTCGTTCTCAACAGCTTCATCTTCCTATTCGGCGCCTTCGTCTGCGGCGTTGGACTGTACGCCACTGGCAAAGCCATACACGATGATACCGGGAAAGGGGCGAGTTGGAGCTGCGCTGATAACTCGTCATAGCTGAGTTCTGCTTGGCGTGTATTGTAGATGCATTCACGCGAAAAGATTACTCGTGCTGCTATAGGCACTGATCCGATAGTCACCGCCGCCGGAGGCGGTGACAAGCGATAGTGGATCATTGCTAAAAGCAACACGAGTACGCCAGAGGCGCGAGCAGCTCCCGTGATGGCTATGGTTCATTCAGTGTGGGCTACAACATCAGACTCCTGGCCCAGAGTTTCGCGAAATTCCGTGAAGTACTCAGACAAGCAGTCACAGCTCAATACCATGGCTCGCATCCTGGACCAGTGCAGATGCCTTCATCATTCTCGCCTGGGGGATGCGAGATGGCGGTGGAGATGGGCTGGATGCGTCTTCAGTCACTGGATTGACATGATTCTCAACTTGCAACCTGCATTGATTTGGCGACACACGGTCAATGCAGAGAACGAGGTGAAGAGGAACGTATGGTATGCGCCACCGCGATACTGTTTACTAAACTTTACTGTTTGGAAGAGACGGCTCCTCAGCAAAAGTCCAATCAATATTATTCAATATGTGAATAGGCTCTGACGCCAAGCCCTTGATCAAGTCTTGATGATGTTGTCATCGTCGTCATGAGTTTGTCCGTGATGCATGATCAAATCCATCTTTCTATCAGATGAATCCCATGTCATCCCAAGATTTATTGTATCCGGCGAATCCCGCGGGTCTTGCGGCATACTTGGCCAGCCACGTTCTCCAAACTGAGCAGAGCTTGATCCGGTGTCGCCAACGCCACATCAAATCGTACGGGAAAACGCCGCTAACATGAAGATCATATCAAGATCATAACAAGATCATATCATTCGCTCCATGATCGTGCAGGCGGTGTTGACACTACAGCATACTATAAGCACCAATGCGATTCGTCGACAAGATAACAACAACAAGATCAGAACGCGAGGATGCGATCCGCCCAAACAACACAAAGTAAGCACGAAACAAGAGCAGGAGGTGCTCGTCAGATCAACCTCCTACTGTACGACATTCATGTGCATACATGCTGACTACGAGCATCAATCCAGGCGCACGGCTAAACGCTGCCCTCATCTACGACACTGAAGCTGGAAGACTCTTGAAGAGGCCGATGCAAAGGTTGGAGACTGTGTATGTCGACCTATATCTGATCCACTCACCTTGTTCGGTCGCCTCAAAGGACACATCAAAGACACTTCCGGACGGGATGTATGTCAAGACACGGTAAGAAATGCAAAAATTACCCGCCACACGCAAGGTCAAGACCTATGGATTCTCAAACTTTACTCGCCAGCACTTGGAGTATCTTCTGAACGACGCATCCTGTACCACAGCTCCAGCCGTGATCCAGATCGAGATCCACCTTTGTTACCCATCCCGCAGGGTGAGGGCGTGTAGCCCCTCGAAGGAATCTACAGTACTGCGTACTCTTGCCTAGAATCAGCTCTATAGAAAGACAAGCGCTGCTTGAGATAGCCAAGTCGAGAGAAAAGTCAGTACAGCAGGTCAATGTTCAGTGGCATCTACATAAGGACAACAGCTTTATTCCGAAGTCTGTTACGCCCGAGCTGATCCGACAGGAATTTCGACTTGGTGGTTGGGCTGTGACCATGGCGGAGGTGGGATTCATCGATTCATTCCAAGAACGATTCAAAGCTTACAGCGACAAGCATCCTCCCGAGCGAGTGCAGGTGTTCTTTGGCGATGATGACTGGGAGCACACGCTCAAGTCGGGCGAGCATGCTCAAAAGAGATACGATGGCCCTGCTCCTTGAGTAAACAAGGAGGGTGCGGAGGCCATGACGAGGAGTTCATCGGTCATCGATCGAGACTTCCTTTCGAGACGCATAATGTATCGGCAGCAGGATACATAATTGCGAGTCTACAGCTCAGCCCGACAGCTTTCAAATCGTCTGCAATCATGTGGCAAAGCAGTGAGAACCTTCGGCCGATAGCAAGCTCGGCTTGGAGCTATATGCAATTCAGTGATAAGCTTCTTTATCAAGGATGGCTTATCAGTCTGGTTGGGAAAGATTCCCAGAGAAGTGGAGCCCGACTCCGCCGGCGGCCAGCACAGGAACTGAGGATCTCCAATCCGATGAATGTGTCACGAGTACACAAGCACAACAACGTTGGCCGCTTATCAGGCAGCAGCCGTGCGACAACAGGGTGTGGTCAAGGAGCATGGGTAACACGGCCGGTGAGATGGTCCGCTTCAACGTCTCGACGATGGGTACAGGCTCTTAAAGGCGCACATATCGCAGCTCTTACATTATGCCAGAACGATGGAGCAAGCACTGGATATGGAAACATCGGACACCTCCCACGACATCGATGCTGTCCCAGGAACTGTCCATCTGGTTGATCTCGATCACACAATTGCTTCTAAACACTCCAGTGCACATCAAGATATTGTCCTTGTACCTACACCAAGCGAAGATCCAGACGATCCACTGAACTGGTCTAGCCGTAGAAAGCTGCTGAGCTTGATTTGCATGTGTGTCTACACATTCATCAACGGCATCGCAAGTGCAAACACGTACTCAGTGCTAGTACCTTTGTCTGACGCTACCGATCTGACAGTCGCGGACCTCAATGCTGGTACTGGATACATGTTTCTCCTATGCGGCTGGGGTTTGCTTTTCTGGCAACCTTTTGCTCTTCAATACGGCAAGAGACCGACATATCTGGTTTCGACTGCGGCAACCATGGCAATGACAGTATGGGGTCCTTTCGCAAAGGGCAATAGCCAATGGGTTGCGAGATGTGTCCTGCTAGGCTTCTTCCTCGCTCCTATCGAGGCCCTACCGGAGACCAGCGTTGCGGACGTATTCTTCAGCCACGAGCGAGGAACATACATGGGCGTCTATGCTTTCGTGCTTGCTGGCAGCAACTACTTCGCACCTGTCATCTGCGGCTTTATTAACGATGGGCAAGGATACAAATGGGTGTTCTTCTGGCCAGCCATCTTCTGTGGCATTGCTTTTGTGTTCTTGTTCTTCTTTCTGGAGGAGACCAATTACGACCGACACTCGATTGGGACAATGAGGACTGCCGAGACTATTTCCGCATTGCAGACACCGACTTCCGTCAACCTTGCGGCTACAGAGAAGATGTTCGAAAAGGAACCGTCCACCGCGGATACAGCCAGCCCAGCAGACTCCGAAGCAGGCATTGTAACACATCCACGAAAGTCATACCTCCAGAAACTCAGTCTTCGAGATAAGCCGCGGCCTCAACGAATGCCTCATCGTGCTGTGCTCTCACTACACTTCCTCTCCTGGCCTGTCATTTTCTACGCTGGCTTTTCATACGGAAGCTATCTGATATGGTTCAACGTTCTGAATGCTACTGCCTCAATTATTCTAGGCGGCGCTCCATACAACTTCTCCAGTGGTATGGTTGGTCTTAGCTATTTGGCTTGTATCGTCGGTGTGATCGCCGCTAGTGTGTACACCGGCTATCTGAGCGACTGGATGTCCATCAAGCTGGCAAGACGAAATCGGGGGTGAGTATCAATTTCACTGGCTTGATGTGACATCTACTAATGTACAACAGCATCTTTGAACCCGAACATCGCCTCTGGGCCTTTATCATCTGCGTCATTGTCCTCCCAGCGTCGTTGATCCTCTGGGGCGTGGGTGCGGCTCACCACATTCATTGGTTCGGCCTCGTTGTTGCAATGTGCGGCACGGCCTTCTGCAATACCTGCGGCATCACGCTGAGTGTTAACTACCTGGTCGACAGCTACCCTGCAATCAGCGGTGACGGCATGACGACTGTGATCATCATTCGTAACACTATGAGCTTCGCTATGGGTTACGGTATAACGCCTTGGCTGGATGGACTGGGGACTCAGGACTGTTTCATCAGCGCTGCGTTTGTGGGTATGGCGGCGTGCGCTGTGTTTCTTGTGATGGTATGGAAGGGCAAGATGTTCAGGATGAGGTCCAAGGAGGAATACTGGGCGTTACTGGTGAAGCATACAAGGATGGGAATGGTGCATTGAAACGAGCGAGCAAGGTGGAGCTCTGGAATTTCGCTTTGTCATATTGCATTTGAGAGCATTCGGAGTCCTCAAAGCAAGAAATTGATATTCTACTTCGCCTCGGTTATCTCCTGCTATCCTTCAGAGTACGTGACACTGATTCTCTCCCAAGTCAGCTCAGAAGTGCTGAGAAGAGGTTACCATGGAGGCTTCAAGAAATAGCAACAAGCGCAAGAGGGCATGCAGAATTCAAAGATCACATTATACACTATTTTTGCCTGCCGCCTCGTCCCAACTGACACGGCCACCACAGAGATACGCCACCCCGCTCTCTCGCGAGCGCCTTTGGCTAGAAGCCAAAGGTCCCAACGACTATCATCAGACTATCACGATCCCAGCTTGGCAACCATCCTACGTGACCGCCCTCAAATTCGAATACCCTCTTCACTACGATGAGAGCACGAAGCTCATGCCCATCACAGACGCTGAGTGTCGAGCAGACTATCAAAGCTGGCGAAAGCCGAAGACAAAGTTTTCGAAAAAGCTTCTCATGACAAAGGATTTCGATGTGACGGTCCAATATGTTCGAGCTAATCTCATGTCGGAACCGGAAACGCCGGTCTCGCCGCCATTCTTTGCGCTTACGATGTAGAAGTGATGGATGATGGGAAGATCCACAACGAGATTGTGAAGCCGGTACGGGAGTTTATGGGCGTGGAGGATGTGGTCGTGAGGTATTTTGCTGATGAGTATATGATATCGAGATCTTGGAGACGGAGCATCTACCACATTGAGTGACACGGCCGGATACAGCCTTTGACATCGCGATGCTTGGCTTTCAAGTGAATGGGTTTACACGAAGGTGAGTCACAAGATGGGCAGATTGTGGATGTGGAAGAAGTAAGTGAATGCAACGTGCCAAGACCGCGACAAAGTATGCGCATTTGGGTGGCGAGGCGCACATCTCACTTCCCTCTACTTTCATCTCAAATCACACTCCTTCTCCCTCACGTGTAATCCCTCCCACTTGGCTCACGCCCTTCCCAGAACATCCCAATCTCTACTACCAAATCTCGCTGCTACCCAAACAACCCCTTCAAGTGCTCAAAAAATTCCACGAACGCAACCCCGTCCTGTCGCCAAACTCCTCACCAAGACATGGATTCCACTCACTACCGCTGCTTCACTGACGTTCGTCACCTCGACCAGAATCACCAATCTGAGAGCTTCGCTCCATGGTGCTGGTATTGAGAGGAAGACTTGCCGATACTGCTGCAGGAGTATTGTGCTTTGCAGAGTTTGAGGTGAATTGTATGAAAAGATATGCTCTACGAGGAGGTTGTGCTCGACTTGATAGCGGGACACGGTGCGGATGGTGGGGGAACGATCTGGGCCGGTCCAGTGGTGTTTGTTAGGGGTGTGTTGAGGGTGGATGATTACGTCTTGGTCTAGGCTCTTCGAATGTGGTCTCGAATTTGGTGAGCGCTGTGTTGGAGCTGATGTCTGGCTGTGGATCTCGCTGCGACAAGAACGCGCCTGAGATTCGGCGAAGCATTGACTGTTTTACTTTCGGTCTGCCAGGTGAAGAAGGAGCTGGCGTTCTCGCGAGCCTGCCTGTACTGTGAATTGGACCTTGTACTCCGAAGCCGTCAGATCGTGTGCTTCAAGGAAGTTGACCCGTCGATACCTGAGC
Source organism: Dothistroma pini CBS 116487 (assembly GCA_002116355.1). NCBI lineage: Eukaryota > Fungi > Ascomycota > Dothideomycetes > Mycosphaerellales > Mycosphaerellaceae > Dothistroma > Dothistroma pini. Next base: position 77,073 of record MWSO01000254.1, read on the forward strand.
CGACCAGCAGGCTTTGCTGGCTCAATTTGGGCGATTGTCTCGTCGGCCATATTCATGCCCTAGCCTGAGAAAGTTATAGGTCAGCACTGCTAGGACGAGAGATCTTGATCTGCCATGCCTATATCCTCTCCGTGATATCCTTCGTAGCTAGTGGCGAAGATATCTTGCCCATGCTTCACTGTCTCGGCAACATCATGACTCATAACCATGTTCAGCCTACTGATGCCTCCGACGTAATTCAGGTGAGAGCGACCTCGCGTGCGAGCGTCGATTGTAGCAGAATTACATCGGTATCATGCAATATACTACAGCCCTCAGCCGACCGATGTCTCACGTTAAGCAAGGCCCACCTGAACCATAGCTGCTTCCTTTGCAGCGACCGCACTATGCTTCACACAACGCCATGCATATTCCACACCGGAAAGAACAACTCTACTTGTAGAAGTCGAACTTGTCCGCCTCACTCGTGCCCTTAACCTGGGCCGTGTATGCGTCCTCCAAATCCTGCTGAATGATGTTGTACCTGTTCTTCCTCACAGCGCGCAAACCGGCCTCTTGCATGACTGCTGCGATGATGGCACCAGAAAGTGGATCATTGCGCACGATGAGCGAGTCGAGATCTACCTCAGGCGACAGGCTCATCTTCGACGCAATAGTGGTAAAGATCAGTCGTCGCTCGCGGCGGTCGCGCAGAGATGGGAACTCGATCTTTCGGTCCAAACGACCAGGTCGGAGTAGAGCAGGATCGAGTGTGTCGGCACGGTTCGTCGCCATGATGACCTTGACGTTGGACGTCTGGTCGAAACCATCCATCTGGTTGAGCAGCTCAAGCAGAATACGCTGCACTTCTCTGTCGGCACCGGTCTGCGCATCGAAACGCTTCGTCGCAATAGCGTCAATCTCGTCGATGAAGATGATGGCCGGACTGTTCTCGCGCGCCATTCTGAAGACATCTCGCACCATACGTGGTCCCTCTCCCAAGTACTTCTGCACGAACTCTGATCCTACCACCCGGATGAAGGATGCTGTTGTGCTGTTTGCCACGGCCTTGACCAGCATCGTCTTGCCTGTTCCTGGTGGTCCATACAGCAGCACGCCACGCGGTGGGTCGATACCGATCTGCTTGTAGAGGTCGAACTGTGTCAGTGGCAGCTCGACCGCCTCTCGAATCTCCTGCTTCTGCATATCCAGTCCACCAACATCGGCATATGTGACGTCTGGCTTCTCATCCGCGCCAAGCATGGCAATACTGCTGTCGGCTTCCGGTGGCAGAATGTCGACCAAGCTGTTGGAATGTCTGTGCAGCGCCACACTGCTCGACGGCTTGAGCAGCTCCCGATCGAGTGTGCTGAGTATCCGGACGACATAGTTGCTGCCTGTCGATGACTGTACAATGCCCGTGTTCTGATCGATGGCCTCCATGAACTGGCCGATGACAAGCGGTACGGACTGAATGCGCTTGATCTCCTCCTGTGCCCGGACAAGCTCACGCTTCAGACTCCGCTGCTCATCCTTGATGTACTCCTCCTGCAGCTTGATGTACTCAAGCTGGCGCTGCAGCTTCTTGTATGTGGCATACTGATCGTCGCCGTCGGCTAGTCCCTCGATCGTGTCGACGTTTGCGATGGCGGAGCTGGGTATGTTGCGCTTGAGGTGCGGCGCTTCCGAGTTGGCTGGGTTGAGAACGTCCGCCATCGTGGGGGTATCCGTCGATGTTGGCGGGATATTTGGCGAAGCTGTGGGTGATTGAAGGTGATATGGCGATGGAAGTGGTGGTGGTTGTGTTGTCCAATGTTTGGAGATGCAGTAACGCTTCGCTTCGCCGTTCGTGATCAGGTCCCGAAGACGCGGATCGGATTACGTCAGCGACCTTACAGAAACGCGCTTTCCTCGCACTCTTCCCTCTGCATCATCAACATTCAGTTCAGCAGACACATCTCGTGCTTCCACCTTCTGCAAGGCATGACTGCCATCAAGAGTAAGATGACTTCGCTATCGGCCGCCCTACCCGTGCAGAGTCAACGTAGAACAGTGGCAGGTACGCGATCACGAGCAGAACACGGCCTACCTAGCGGACTTTTGCGTAATGATTTGCGTATCTACTGGCAGGGCAATGCAGTGCGCTCCGATATCTGGAACGGAGCAAATCTCTGAGAACGAGCGGATACGGTAGGCTTGGTGTACAGACGGCGACTGCTATGTTGACAATACAGACATTACTCCTCGCATTCACGCTGCCACAGTCTTCCCGGTCCGTTCTAGCCACGCTTCACCAGACTTCCACTCAAAAGGGCCATCAATGATGGGCGAAGAGCTTCTCCAGCAACGATCTTCACGGCCGATATGGTGAGATTGTCCGCATTGCTCCCGACAAAGTCTCCGTGTCTGGTATATGCGGCAGGTTCTGACATACTTCCGCGTTTCGTGCCCCATAGCGGCGTTGAGATGGCTGGCCACTTCATCCCTGAAAGCATGACAGTCGACACATAAGCGAACAGAATGCACAGAAAGGAAGACATATGGCCAGATACCAAGTCGTGAGTCACCAACTATAACCCCTTCTGTATACTCGCTAACACTAGGTTCAACACTGAATGTTGGTCCAAAGAATCTGGAATGCCCGCCGCAGCCAAGACTGCTTTCTGTGACTTCGGTGCTGGAGTATACACATGCTTGGGGATCCACATCGCATATATGGAGATGTGGTATGCCGTTGCGAGCTTCTTCAGGGAATCTCAAGGGGCCAGACTGACAGAGAGCTGTACGGATGAGTGCATGCAGGAGGAGAATTATTTCGTTGTTACGCTGAAGGGGAAGAGATGTGGAGTCACTTTGACTTGATGACTATGTTGGTAGATTGTGTGATAAATGTACGACTACGATGAACATGTACCAAACGCCATCATGGGGTTCCAAAAAAGTCCTGTGGGGCTGAGACTATGCAGCTCGCACGCTAAGGCTTGACATGGAGTGTTATGAGTTGGCTTCACTTCACTTGCAGCTCACTTCGACGGCGAAAAGACAAGATCACGAGGACACAACCGACAGGACAGGACATTATCGTCCCCTATCAACGACATATTTTTATGGTCATTACAACCTTTTCCCTGCGACACCAGAACAACGTCTCGACAGCATAGCCACTTCCAATCTTCACCGAGACAATATGTCGACCTTAACAAACACCTTTGCCGCATCGACGCAAGACCACGATAAGGCGCGTCTGATGGCCTCACCCTCGACCAGAATTTGCTGACATCAAGCAGCCGCTCCGCGTTCTCGACCTGCCAGCAGAGATTTAGAGCAAATTCGGCAAATTCGCAATCAATAACGCCCCAAACCTCACTGGCGAGATGAACCGCTCAAGCAGACAGCAGCGAGAACACAATGTTCTGCCGCCAACCGACCGAGTTTAAGGCGCCAGGGGCATGCAAACGTACACAAGTTCGCCAGCCAGCGATCTCTCAAATGTGCAGGATGTTGCGACAGGAGCTTCTCGCATACTACTATCACACGAGATCCGGCTTCCATACCAACGAGACGTCGGATGTGCTAGCGTCGACGGGATCATGGTGGCGTTGTGTCGGTGCGGCCAACAGACGTCACATCTTGGGCCTCATCATCTTGACGAATTGGAACGAGGATCCCGCCGAGCAGAAGGAAGATATGCAAGACCTGTATTGGAAGGGGATCGAGTTCCAGTCAGTAAAGGTCAGAAGCCATGTTGTATATGGTGATGGGTATGCTTGGGATAAGTATAAGGTTGTGTTTCTGTGAATGCTAAACAGGTTGTTGAGGTCTACAACTATGCTGGCCATAGCTGAACACTACCTTGAGCCGGTCTCAGCGAGTATCTGAAGAAGTCTACAACTCGACCTCCGCCTTCGAGTCCGCGGGCGTCTCCTTCACACGGTACACCAGCTTGTTTCCGCTGACTTTATCCTCCTTCAAATCCTTCAGACCTTGCAAAACACCCTCCAGACCCTTTGGTCCGATCTTCTCAGGGTGCGTCTTCAGCTTACCCTCCGCAAGCAACTGCTCCGTGACTACAAAAAACTTCTTCGCAAATTCAAAGTCCTCCGGAATAGCCGGCGTATCTCTGCCTGCCTTGTGGAACGGATCGTTGAAGATTGTATACATGAACGTGAAACCCGAGTCAACGTCCTTTCTGTTTGGAAGCTTGACAGGAAGAATTGTCCAGTACTTTAGGTCCTTGGAGTCGGTGGAAAGAGCTTCCTCGCAGATCTCGGCGGAGTCTTGGAGCGAGATTGTGTCCCAAATTAGACGAAGCGAGTTGTCGGTGTCTTTGTTGATGTTCTTGCCGCAATTGGGGTCTTTGTAATCATAGGCGGCTGTCGCGCCGAGAGATTTGACAAAGTCGTTGTTGCGTGGGCTGCAGGTCGTGATGACTTTGTAGCCGGCGAGAGTGGCGTATTGGATGGCGAGAGATCCAGTGGCAGAGGAGCCGCCCTGATAGAGCGTCAGCATTGCTCAGATAGTCGGGCAGATGGGCACTTACATAGATGAGGACTGTCTCACCACCCTTGGTGGGATTGTCTGGAAGATTGAGCTTCAACCCCTTCTGGAAGAGACCTTGTCCGACAGTCGATACTCCCAATGGGAATGTTGCGGCTGCCTCAAATGGTAGCTTGTCCGGGATCTTGACCAACAAGTCTGCTTTGGCGACAGCATACTCGGCGAAGCAACCATCTTCTGACTGGGAGTAGTTGGCGCCATGAGTAGTTCCAGCGACTCTGTCTCCCGGCTGGAACGACTTTGAAACATCTGGGCCGACTTCAACGACAGTTCCCGAGAAGTCGCATCCGGCAAGTCCGTTTGCAGCAGCTCGCTTGCCGTTGATGTGTTTCCAGTCTGTGGGATTGAGAGCCACTGAGTCAACCTTTGCGAGGAGATACGTGGGTCGGATCTTGGGGAGTGGTATCTCGGAGACTTTGGCCTTGTTCTCGTTAACGGTAACTGCCTTCATGGTCGACGGAAGTTGGGACGTCATTGTTGTTTTGGAAAGCTGCTGAGAGTTCTTGGTCAGTCGGTTGGACATTGAATTGATTGAAGGGTGCTCACAGACTTGATTGGAGATAGAATTGAACTCTAGATTCAGAGATCGATCCGTCTCTGCAGTAATTCGTCGGAAGATCTTGTTATGTGAGGTCGACGAGTGAAGTGCTCCTAAGTCCAATAGTTGTCGTCATGGTGGAGCACTTTCCTTCCGAGCTTTGTCCGGATCTCCATATCCTGCCTGAAACTTCAGGCAAAACAAGCTTCGACTCTTGGGTCTATCTTGTAAGCAGTTATTAATTCGATACTCTACGTAGTCTTATAGTACCTAGGACTTATATAAACTAGGAAAATAGCTATTACTTCTTTAGTTAATTAAAATATATAAAGAAGAAGTCTTTATACTAACTTATTATTATAATTTAGGCTAAGCTATAATAGTACTCCTAACTATTAGTTAGAGATATCACGTGCGCTATACGAGATTACTTACTTACTAGTAAATTAGTAAT